>BMAV01005741.1:236690-291690 GCA_019973955.1 Trichonephila inaurata madagascariensis | reverse complement strand
CAAGAAATCTTAAGATATCCCAGAATACTACACAAATGTTAGGAATTTAAGCACACTGCTTCTCCTATGCCCTTTCGCCTTCGGTTCTTTTCTTACATCTAGCTTTTTCTTACATAAATATAGCAAGCACCTGTGGACGTGGTTGCCAAGCAGTCAAGATATCGGACTCGTTGCCGTCGTATCATGGGTTCGAGCCTACAACAGCTGAAAACCCAACGTCCAAAGAGGCACGATACACGTTAAATCTGTCAAGAGCTCAAATGGAAGTTGAGTAAGAGTTAGTTAATAAGGTGTTAACTCAGGTGTCTTCCTCGTCACTTGACCAGGGATTAAAAGCCCTCGTATAGGTGAGTGAGTGAATATTAACTTTGGACTGTTTAGCTACACGAGGGTTTGGTCGACGGACCTCATCCTGTCGAATCATGTACGACACCTGAGCTGGACCAACCCTTTCCTAACTACTACACCACTCTCGACAGATTTAACAAGCAATCTCTCCCCTACACGGCGGTTCCTTAGTGATACTGATCTCAATCTCATTACATGCCATCCACGATCCGATACCTTCACCACTAGGCTACCGCAGGCACCTTGTGTCGCTGAATATAATTATATAAGGTGATAATAATAATATTCACTCCTCAAAACAAGAGTTACTGTAGAAGGACTTCGCGATTTTGATCCAAGTCAAGTGACAGGTGTTGAAATATAAAATGGCATCCACTCCCTAAACTTCCATACCATACCAAGGTAAGGACTTTGATGTTCGAAACACTTAACATGCAGGAATTCCTTGCGTATATGCAGACAAACTACAGACTTATAAGCACAAAAATTCATTAAAATTTTTTTAATAGTGTACTGATAATAGATTAAAAAATTTCAGAAATAAAAGAAATATATAATCTAGAATAATCTCAGAATAAAATTCTTTTTCGTCTATGATTGTTAAATTTGAAATGTAGAGACTTTATCAAGTATCTCATTTATAAGAGCGTCCTTGTTGACCCTTTATGTTTGGTATTCTACTATATTTTAGTGTTAATAGATTGATGTTCTCCTGTAGCTTTTGAGCTACATCTACTTTACTCCTGATGTAACTGAAACGCTGATCCTGCTTGTTTTTGCAATTGTAGTCCAGACATTGCTTGCTCTCCTGTAACACAGCAATTTCTGCCGACTTCTCTAGCCATTCATTTCTTTCATTTCCTGGCAGTAATCCTAGAGAGAAATCCTCTTGCTGAACTTGTTGAGTATTTTCTGAAATCCTTGGTTGTAACAATTGAACACAATGAGCTCTATTTCTTGCTGAGGACGTTGAGATCTTTTTACTTGTTCCTGTTGTAGCCGCTGAGTAGATCCATATTGCCCCTGATTTAAACTTATGTCCGGTTTTGCTTGATCTTGCTTTAAACTAATCTCCGGTTTTGCTTGATCTTGCTTTAAACATATTGCTGATCCTGCTTTTCTCTGTTGTAAACGCATGAGTGCTACTGCTTGCTCTTGATGTAAATGTGCTGATGGTACTGATTCTCCTTGTTGTAAACGTTTGTCTGTTTTTGTTTGTTTCCAATTTAAATGGATGGTTGTTACAGTTTGTTTCCAATTTAAACGGATGGTTGGTACAAATTGTTTCGAATTTAAACGGATGGTTGGTACATATGGTTTCCAATTTAAACGGATAGTTGGTACTGCTCTTCCTCTTTCTAAACGAGGACGAGCAGAGGGCGCTGCTTGCCGATGCTTGCCCTCGTTGTAAGCGTTGTCAGGATTTTTTTGTTCGTCTTCGAATTGTTGACTGATTTCTGCGTGCTTCCTCTGTAATCGAGCAATGTCTTTCTCCACCGATATCCGTGCTCTTTCATTTTTCTGTAGTAATCCTAGAGATTTTTTGGCGTTCTCTTGCTGATTCTGTTTAATTCCTTTCAATGCATCTTGTAATTTTGAATTGTACCCTTTACTTCTTGCAGAAGACGTTGAGAGCATATTATCTGATCTTTTTGTATCCGTTTGATGGATTATTCTAGCTCTTAAATTAGCCAAGGAAGGTATCCTCCTTGCTCTTGCTGCAAACGAATCGCCGACTCTACTTGTTCCTGTTGCAACCGAACAGTTTCTGCATGTCCATGCTCCATCTCTGCAATTCTTGCTTTTCTCTGCTTTGCAGTAGAGTGTTCTTTTCGTAAGCCATCTGCAGCCTCAAAATTTTTCCCTTGTTTCCTTGTTGCATCTGCCAAACGGTTTCTACTGTCTTATAATATAACCATCGCTTGTATTTCAGTTCTTCCAGCTCAATCTGTTCTTTTTTACGGCACGCAAATTCTATGTTACGCTCATTTACTTCTTGAACATGCTCGGCCACTTCTCTACTGGGAGCGTCAAAATCCTCAATTAATTTTATTTTCTGAGATTTGGACATTTTTTCAAATAAGAACCTAAAACATTAAATAAATTGTTGAATAGCCGTGCATACATTGGAAAGATTTTTATATACAAATATAAAAATTGGGTGTTAATCTTATAATTTCTGGCTAGCTTTATTTAAAACTATTAATAATAATAACTAGAGGAAGTCCATTCATTTGCATTTATCAATGAATATTTTTTTCAACGGTACTTGGTCATGGAGTGATTGAGTGAGGGAATATTAACGTCGCACTGTTCAACCACACGAGCGTTTTGGGTGACGGAATTTGAAAGTTTGAACCATGGTCAAATAACGAGGACGAAACATGAGCTGGAACCTCCCTCTTATAACTACTACAGCACACCAACGGGAGGACCTTTGAACTCTCGACAGATTCAATTTGTATCGATCCCCTACACTGCGGGTCTTTGGTGGTAATGGGATCGTTCTCGGACATGCCAACCACGATCCGATACCTTGACTACAAGGCTACCATGGCCAAACGTGGCCATGAAACTACCACATTTTATAAACTAACTCTGGACCCAACATTGTAATGATTCTCAAGTAGAACAACTTACGTAGTACTTTATTGCGAGAAGAAACAGATCTTTACAGAATAGGAAGTCACAGGGTTAATTGTACATTTTTTTAAACCCATTAAGGCAAAATTAAAGACCGTCGAGATTAATAAAATTTGTTGGAAAGCTATACGAGTGTTACAGGAACATTTAAACTGTCAATTCTATGTCTTTTTATCCGTTAAAAGGACAAAAACTGCTGTTTTATAAATTCTTAACCTAGTGCTTCTCAAACTTTCAATACTTACGACCCAATATTCAATCATAGGTTTTAATCATGTTCCTCTCCAAGCAATATTATAATATTATACTCTTGGACATTAAAACTTACAATAAGACTTTAACCTCTTAAGGGACACCGACGTATGTAAACGTCTCAGCTCAGTCAGTGCTTTGATTGCCCCTCACGTATATATACGTCTTTCCAAAGTACGATATTTTCTGTGCATTTCTATCTATAAAATTTTTCCGAAGGTTTTCGAATGCAATAAAATCACCTTGACAGTGTTTGCGAAGGATTTGTTTATTTCTGCAGAAGTATTTTCTTATTTATTTTTCATTCCCCAATACATCAGGTGCGCGTCCCTACGTGGAAAACAGTGGCATTGGGAAGTAAATCGCGTAGTTTTTACTCAGTCGTCAGGAGTTAGTTTTAAATCGTACAAATTATTAAGATAAATGTTAATTTATATATATAATTTTAAGTATGACAAGCCCATATAACCACAAGTAATTATTAAATGTGCTCTGGACTTAGTATTGTTAAATTAAATATAAAATACATTACATACGTATATATTTATAAGCGTATTATATAAGTGTAAATGTATATTTTAAAATGTTATAATGCATTTTATTTGTTTACTTTCAGTAAATAACGTTTTAATTATTTTTTTGTTTTCAACTTTTTAATATGCTCGCGCCTCCCTGGCAGGATTATAACCCCACCCCAAGGAGGTTATGCCCCACAGTTTGAGAAGAAATGCTATGGAGGCTTCAATTCTATTGATGCCCTAAAATAAATAAGACGTTCACTATATAGTTTAAGGTTTAGTATAATTATCTAGAAATATATGGAAATGTAATAATACTATAAAAGACACAAATCACAAGGAGTCTATTAATATAAAAACAGATGCACAAAGCTTTCAAAGAATTATAAGTCAATCCTAAATATAATCATGGCTGCATTTTACATATATGACACGATTTTTAACTAGTAATCACATAATAAACAATCTATACTTACACACATTATCGGTCTTAAAAAAATTATAATTACTTTTTTGTTGATTTCTCCCTTGCAATACATAGTTTGTGACACCATATCTTAATAAAAAGCTTATTTTATGATAGAGAAAATTAAAAACATGTTCAGAAACACACATATTTACCCGTATTGGCTGCAAAATTCCTGTTATAAGGTATCCGACTACGTTCGGAACCGTGATTTTAAAAAACCGCATAATTGGATAACTTTCATGATATTTAGTGTCACTTAGATTCGAATACATGTATAAAATTGTTTTGAGAATATTATTACAATAAAAAATTATTGAAATACAATATTTTGGCAAAAAATTAACTTTGAATAATCCTTTTTCAAAAAATGTCCTCCTTTTATAAAAAATGCTTCTAAAATAATATTTCGCGCGCGCTTATGTAAAGTAAAGACTTCTCCAGAGAGTCTGAGCTAGGATTTTTGAAAAATTCACATTTTCACAGTTACCACCAATTCAAAAATTTTACGTCATTTTTTCTTAAAATTACTCCTCTCACCGTAAAATATGGATAAACCCACTTCTAAGTTATATATTTCAAAAGTTCTAGTTGAGCCTCTGTAGAAGGTCTGAGCTATATACAGGCAAAATATATAATAGAAGCATTTTTTATAAAAGGAGAAATATTTTGAAAATGGGTCATTCTATGTTCATTTTTTGTCAAATCTTAATACAATTTTATACAATTTTATATACATTTTCTGATCTAAGTGACACTAAATATCATATATATTATCTATTTATACGCTTTTGCAAAATCACGGTTCCAAACGTATTTGGATACCTTAAAGTATTCTTTTCAGTTTTCCAAAAATTATTTTTATAATTTGTGTAGAATGATTCATTAGATTGCTTCGGTGAATGTGTTGCGGACTGTGTGCAAGGTTTTCTCCATACCAATTTACAAACTTTTATGCCATTAATGCAAAATTTTCTCTCATCTCTCATCCAGTCCTACGGAACTCTGGAGGCTTATGTATATGCTCTTTTGTAAAAGCTATCCTTTTAAGCTGGTTGGTCATTGTAATACAAGTTTTTCTGCGAACCATTAGACTACGGTATCCAGATTTTTTTGCAGTGTCCCCGCACATTTCGTTTTTTAAGCTTCTCGTGAATGTCTGTTGCTATTTAGATGCAGTCAAACGTGGATTTTTTTTTAAAAAGAATATCATACTTCATTTTTCTTTGATTGCGAGTTTAGATGGAGGATCTGAACGAGATTAGGATGTGTAAACTCTTGTAGATGTAAAGTTTTTAATATTACGCTGGATAGATGAATACTGCCATCCAACAGATTTGGTTATATCCTGACGAAATTTTTCCTCTATCCACATTTTTCATAATGATTTTATGCTCACTGACACTAATTTCTATTCTTTTATTTGCCATATCCTTGAATTGCCTTGTAATTCACAAAAAAATCAAAAATATTACGTTACAATTTCTTTAAGCTATTTATCTTGGTAATTGATTGCAAAAACTGTCTTAAACCATAATGCCTGTTGATAAAAATTAAAGGAATCAAGAATATTCAAAAGTAAACGCACACTTTTTCTGCAAACTATTTGTGAGCATTACTACAAAAATCCCGTTATCTTACGTAGTTTTAATTTAAAATTAACGAATTCTTGCATGCTCAATATTTAATTAATAGAAAAAAATTCATGGAATTTTGTCAGAAAAAATATATTTCTATTAAATTTCTACCTTACCTATATGATTTGTTATGGATGAACTTTTCCTAATAAGTGTATCTACCCAATTGAATTATATTTTACTAAGCTCCAGAATTGAAAGATCCTTTCGCTTTATTATTGCATGTTAAAAGAAACCCCAAAATTTGAAAATATTAAATCCTGAAAATTAACGTTATTCTCTTTAACTATGATGAAAACTAGATCAGTCATATTCAAGTATTTGAATTTTGCACAACGTAACCTGAAAATTTAAATAAGATTTTTACTTATTTTTAGTTTTTTTTAAAAAAACTTTCTTTAACACATTCAGATATTTTAATTTGTTTATTTATCAAAAAATAACTTGGATTTAGGTCTAAATCAGCTGAAGTGAATTAAGAATGTCAATTAAGCGTTTCGCTTTCCCTTGCGTATGTGCAGACAAACCACAAACTTCTTTTACTAAACTAACGTTATTCAAAATAAACACACAAAAATTAGTTAATGAATTTTTAATAGTCTACACATAATATTAAAAATTTGTAGACATAAAAAAAATACATAATCTAGAATAACGTCAGAATAAAATTTTTCTTCGTCTATTATTTTTAAATTTAAAAATATGAGGGACTCAAATGAGTACCTTATGTTCAAAAGAGCTGCTTTATTGCACCTGTGCTGTTTTCTGTGTTTAACTCAAAAGCTATAGCAAGAGTAATATCCGCTTGCTCTTTTTGAAGCTGTAGTGAGGGTTCTGCGTTTTTTATGCGTACTGCTTCTGTAATCGATCAATTTTCAATTCCCATAAATTTTGCAACTCTGTTTGCTTTCTAGGAACCGTAAAATCCTAGGAATATTATCTATACACTCTTGATGAACATATAGAGCAATTTCTATTAATCTTTTTGTAATGTTCGGGCTATGACCTCTATTTTCCTTTGAACACATGAAGCGCTTTGTTCTTGACCCTGTTCTGAGCTTCCAGCGTTTTCTACTTGTTCCTGCTGCAGACAATGATCCCATAATGCTTGAGTCTGCTGTGTATGAATCTCCGCTTCTACTTGCTCCTTATGTAGAAATATCGCCGATCTTGCTTGATCCAGTGGTAGCCACAGTGTAGGTTGCTCTATCCATCTAGCTAATTCTGCATGCTTCTGCTGTAAACACATTATTGATCTTACTTGCTCCTGCTGTAAATACATCGCTGCTCCTGCTTTCTCCACTGTAAGCGTATCTCTGATCCTGCTTACTCCTGTTATTGCCTTTGAGCCGTTTGAGCTACCTTTTCCTTTACCCATTTAGTCAATTCTTCTTGCTCCTGCAGTAAGCGCATCGCCTCTCCTGCTGTAAACCAATCTCCATTCCTAATTGATCCTGCAGTAACTGCTACTTCTGCTTGCTCTTGTTGTAGGAATTGAGTGGATTGTGTTACCTCTCGCTCGAACAATGGAGCAAATTTTGCTTGCTCACGCTGAAAATTTACCTCTTGTCTTGATAGCTCCTGTAGAAAGGGCATTACTGGTCTTTCTTGCAATTGCTGCAAATGCATCTCTGGTTCTGCTTCCATTAGCTGTAAGCACATCGACTCTCCTGCCTCTTCCTGCTATATAAACGTGTTGCCGCTCCCGTGTCTTTCAGTAAAGGCATTGCCGTTTGTGCTTCCTCCTGCTCTAAACGTATCACTGGTATTAATCGGTCCTCCTCTGCTTGCTCCTGCTGTAAACAAATCTCCATTTCTAATTGCTCCTGATGTAAACAAATCTCCATTTCTAATTGCTCCTGATGTAAACGAACCGCTACTTCTGCTTGATCTTGTTGTAGCCCTTGAGTGAATTGCGTTACCTCTCGCTCGAACAATGGAGCAAACATTGCTTGATCAAGATGGTAAGCGCGTCTTGTCCTGATAGCTCCTGTAGAAAGGGCATTACTGGTCTTTCTTGCAATTGCTGCAAATGCATCTCTGGTTCTGCTTCCATTAGCTGTAAGCACAACGACTGTCCTGCCTCTTCCTGCTGTAAACGCATTGCCGCTCCCGTATCTTTCAGTAAAGGCATTGCCGTTTGTGCTTCCTCCTCCTCTAAACGTATCGCTGGATATTAATCGGTCCACCTCTGCTTGCTCCTGCTGAAAACAAATCTCCATTTCTAATTGCTCCTGCTGTAAACGAACCGCTTCTTCTGCTTGCTCTTGTTGTAGCCCTTGAATGAATTGTGTTACCTCTCGCTCAAACAATGGAGCAAATTTTGCTTGCTCACGCTGGAAATGCACCTCTTGTCCTGATAGCTCCTGTAGAAAGGGCATTACTGGTCTTGCTTGCAATTGCTGCAAATGCATCTCTGGTACTGCTTCCGTTAGCTGTAAGCATATCGACTCTCCTGCCTCTTCCTGCTGTAAACGCGTTGCCGCTCCTGTGTCTTTCAGTAAAGGCATTGCCGTTTGTGCTTCCTCCTGCTCTAAACGTATCGCTGGTATTAATAGGTCCACCTCTGCTTGCTCCTGCTGTAAACAAATCTCCATTTCTAATTGCTCCTGCTGTAAACGAACCGCTACTTCTGCTTGCTCTTGTTGTAGCCCTTGAATGAATTGTGTTACCTCTCGCTCAAACAATGGAGCAAATTTTGCTTTCTCACGCTGGAAATGCACCTCTTGTCCTGATAGCTCCTGTAGAAAGGGCATTACTGGTCTTGCTTGCAATTGCTGCAAATGCATCTCTGGTTCTGCTTCCATTAGCTGTAAGCACATCGACTGTCCTGCCTCTTCCTGCTGTAAACACGTTGCCGTTCCCGTGTCTTGCAGTAAAGGCATTGCCGTTCGTGCTTCCTCCTGATCTAAATGTATCGCCGGTATTAATTGTTCCTGGTTTAAGGAGAACGCCGGTCCTGCATGCTCGTGCTGTAAGCGGATTGCTTGTCCTATTTGCTTTTGCCGTAAAGTTATTGCCTGTCTTGTTTGACGTGATTGTCTCGCTGGTTCTGATTGCTTCTGCAGCAAAAGTATCGACGTTCTTTGGTCCTGCTGTAGACACATGGCTGATGCTTTTTGTCCCTGTTGTAAATATGTCGCAAGTCCTCCTTGCAGCTGTTGTATATGTAACAAGGATTCTGTTTGCTCTTGTTGTAATAGTCGAGTGATTTCTGTGTAACACCGCCTTAACTGGACAATTTCATCCTGCTCCCCTTTCCATGCATTTTTTGCAATTCTTTGGTTAAATCGTAGATATACTTCGGTATTCTTCTGCTGAACCTCTCGAATAATTTTTACAAATTCTTGACATAACGTTTGAAGTTTTCGCTCATTTTCCTGCTGAAGATGTTGAGTGTTTTTCAGTTGCTCCTGCTGTACCTGTTGAGCGGAACGAGCTAGTTCTTGCTTCATCCATTGAACGGATCCAAATTTCTTTTCTTGTAAACATATCACCGCTTCTTCTTGCTCTCTCTGTAAGTGTCGCATCGATATTTCTGGATCCTTTCGTAAACAAAAAATTTTTTCCTGCTTCTCCTCTATCTCTTCAATTCTTAATTTCCTTCTCTGTAGCTCTAATGCATACATTTCATTCAAATTCTGAAGCATGTAAATTACTCTTCTTATCTCTTGTTGCCCTCCTTGAATGATTGCTATCATCTTCTTATATATTGAGTGAGTTATGTACAATTCTTTCAGCTCGATTTCTTTATTAATAAGGTAAACTAATTCCATGACACATTCATCTACTTTTTTTCTATGCTCGGTCGTTCCTTTTGCAGAATAAATCCTTTTTCTTTTTTTAGCTTCTTCAACAAATTCCTCTAATATATCACATGCCCTATCTAGGGGAACGAGTCGCCGCTCAATTTCTTTTATATTCAGAGAGACGGACATTGTTTCGAATTAGAACCTAAAACATTAAATAATTCGTGAATAGGCATTCGTATATTGTAAAGAGTTGTAAGTTCAACATCGTATTGCAATATGTATTAAGTTTCTAGATGAACTTTATTTAAGGTCAAACATTAATTATAGGAAACTATTCCGACAGTTATCAATGAATAATATTTTCCAGATTTGTATCGTTAAGTTTCGTGTGTTGCTATGGAGTTTCAATACTTGAACACACAAAAGACCCTAACATTTTAATTATTCTAAAGTATAACTATTTGAGTAGTTTTTCATTACGTGAAGAAACAGATTCAGCGTACAGAATAGAAAGTCATATGTTCATTTCTTTAAACTCCTTAAAATTAAAAGGATGTTAAGTTTAATGTGCATTGCTTAAAAGTAATAGAAGACCAAAAGGTGTTACTTTGGACCTTTGAAATTTAATTAGACAACCAATTCTTATATTCATCTAGAGCCACTTCTTCGAAAAATACAAACAAGATACAAGACCTACACTTTTGTGTTTAAAACTTTACATAGAAAGAAATAAAGTTTAGCTTACTTTCATGGCATCCTTTTCCAGAGTACTTACTCTTCAATGTACTAAATTGAAAAATTTGGCAAATACCAAATGATTAAAAATATGCTTAAATTCGCTTATAAATATAGATAATATTGAAAAAAATTCACTCACTGAATTCATTTGCAGTTTGTCTCAAATGAAGTACTCTTTATCATATACAAAGAGAAAAAATACAAAAGAAATACCTAAAATTTCACTTATATCCTTTTTAAATACAATCATGTTCATTTACTTGCATTCTATTCGATTGACTTGAATCGAGTTTCGCAAAACTCAATTGTAAATGAACCACAACGATATTGTTATGCACAACAATTAGGCTGCAGAAACTGATTTGAGATTGTAATTATCTCCGCAATATGAAGCAACACGGACTTTTGGCTATAAACCTATTATTTTTGAAAGTCAATTCACAATGAAACGTAAGCCCTCTCTTAAAATCTACACCATGCCAATGGTAGAACATTGAGTTTCAACAAAATTAACACTTACCATACAGTTCGAATTAATTGGGCAACTGGGTAAAAATGATTTTTTCTAGAACTTTACTTTTTTTATCATTACATACTTTAAATAAAACTAAAATATCAGTATAATAGTACAAAGTATGCCTTCCTTTAGCATAAATGACTTCTTTAACACGGCTTCTCATAAACTCCACTGGAGTAGAACACATGTTCTTGTTTTCATCACCATAAAAACATTAGCATAGCTCTTTATCAGTTACCGAAATCAGTTAGCAAAATGATTCGTTGGAATCTGACAAGTTTTAAACAGGAATTTAGCCCGAGAAATTTCCAGGTTAATCAAACAATTATTTTATTTTTCGTATAAAACCATGGATCAATTTCGAACTATGATAAGGGGACAAGTCATGTTGAAATGTTCCATCAAATGTTTCCTACTACTTAATATTTATGTATATTTGACAGAATTCATTATGCCTTTAAGAGGAGCTAAGCTTCCAGAGCCATTTATTGTGATAAAACTCCAAACATCTGTTAAGAAGAGAGTTTTACACTCTATTGGATATGATCTGGTAAGAAAGAGTTTCAACTTCACTTTGTCAAACTATACTTGATTTGTAACCCTGCACAAATAAATTTTTCATTACTGAAGATCCCATTCTCTTCCACTCGTTAAATATCCATGATCAGTATTTCTTAGCCTATACTAAACGTTTTTTCATTATTTTCTTAGTTAGAAATAGTTTATTCATCAGTCTCTTTGTCTTATGGCTACCTCCCAAAAGCCTTTTCCATACAGTTGTGGTACTCACTTCAACACCATTATCCAATAAATTTCTTCAAAGGTCTTTATTGTAATTATTTTGATATTTATTATTAAAATTTTGTTAATTCTTGAAGTAATTTTCAATTCTCGCCTACATTTTTCTTTTTGGAGACAATAATCCAGGATCTTGAAAAGTTCTTGAAACACTTAATTTGATCACACCAACTGCCATAGCTGTATTTCTCACCGCCGTAGAAATATGTTCAATAAGATTGATTAATTTTAAAAGGATTCCCCGTAGTAATATCTATCTTTTGAACAAGTAAAACTAATACGTGTTATACAGAACGCAAAATCGAAATTACCAGCTCCTGATACACTAAAATGAATAAAGTTTAGTCAAAGTTAATCCGTCACTATTTAAAGACAAATATAACGGATTTGAAGTGGTTCGGGACATCTCCAGTAATCACATACCAACTCGAACAAGAAAAGCAGGTTTGTCCCAATTAATTCGAACAGCATAGTATCAGCCCCTTTACACCATGGATCTTCAGGTGCGCTAGATCTCGAATCCTCAACTTGACCCTCTGGTCATGAGTTCGCGACCGTGACCACTCGATTCCTGTGGCAGAAATAATTCGATATCGTGCCGAGAGGCGTTGTTTGTCGATTGATATAGAATCCAAGTTGGAGACCTAGCTCGAACAAAGCGTCAGGAAAATAATTTTAAAGGACTGCTTTTCCCTGACGACAGTTTTTGAAATGCTGAAGTAGCCTAGAATTTAAAGGAAATAAAGAGAGAAAAATTTAAAAAGTTACTTGTTTTGTTGTGCAGAACAGCATAGAAAAAAATGAATACCAGGGTCTAAAAAAATTAGAATAAGAGGAACTGAGAATTATCGGAGAAAGAAGTAAAGATAAGGGTACTCTAATTTACTATAGTAACAATGCTAACTTTCGAGATAACTCGCCAAGTTGGCAACCCTGATTTCGCATTTGTCGTATGCACCGAATTGGCAACCATTTGCTTCGTTTCATGTAATGCCGCCAATACATAGCACGACAATAATTAAGTACCAAAATTCGTAAAATATTGAAAATATATCGCTTCAAAAGATGAAATTTTAAAAGAAAATGTAAAAAACTTATTATCAGGAAAAAAAATTATCGATTGAGGAATGTTATGAAAGGTTATAAATTTCCTTATCGAAATCTTAATTAAAAAAGCCATTACTTTTAGAAATCAATATGGGCCAAAAGTGGGAATTAGATCCGTAATAATTAAGCCCTCATATTCTTTAAAAAATTTCCTGGTACTCACCAATGATATTAAAAATATCAATACTCGAAAATAGCACAAAATACAACAGAAGACTGAAGTAGTAAATTGAAGAAGGAATACAATGGAAATGTCTAAGATTTAAAAGAAATGTATTTAAAATTGTCTGATATTAATAAGGTTACCATAAAAAACTGAACTATTTTATACGTTAAACCGACGGCAATCACAGTATACCCACCACAAAAATATCAAAGTAACCATATTGTAAAGTTTTCGCCTATCTTGGCGAACATAAACGACTTGGCACGTAATACTTCGATATCAAATTAGAACTCAGTTTTACGCAATTTGTCTTTTCCTGAATTTTTTTTTATATAAAACTTTCGTTTGTATGTATAATTTGATAAAAATGTATTATAATTAAAAATTTCAAACTTATTTCTTTCATTAGTTTGGAGAGGTCAGATTTCTTATTTTTACGACAAACGTTGCTGCGTTTACAGAAAAACAACTGTTCAATCAATTCAACACGAAATTTCAATCTTTTTTAGCTAGTTTCTGTTTTTGAGAAGAATTTATAACCGCTTTTTTAGCGTGTTAATTTATTTTTCAGTAATTCTCATTGAAAATACAATTAGAGGATTCCCAAAAAATGATTTCATACAATAACAGGATCCTGAAAAGATTATTCAAGGAAGCTTTCATTTTGCTCTGAATTAAAGTCATTTTCCTCAACTGTTTCTACAGAATATAGGTAGTGTTCTCTTAGTTTAAAGAGAAGAAAACCCAAATTGAAACCTTAATTACCTCAATGCGCGTACAGACGGTGAAACTGAGTTCAACTTAACATTCAAATTTGCATAATTTTTTTAAATGAGGTGTAAAGGTTTTCAATTAGAAAATATTCCAATTACTATAATGATTTTTTTTTGCCTATAGCATTGATTTTTTTTATTTTAAAACTTGGAATATTATTACAGGTTAGATCGAGTGTATTCTAAGAAATGTAATTATATAAATAGGTTCTAATACATTTTATGTGTGTTGTAACAGTTACAAACTCTATTTGGGTGAGTAGTAAAAAACATGTTAGTAAATTTCAAAGTTTATCCAAGTATATTTTTAAAAATTTGATTCCTTTTATCGCTTTTTTACCTGTAACTATTGCATGTCAATATTTTGGGAAGAACCACACATATGAATTATTTCTCGAAAAGAGCACTTGTTCCTCAAGAGATTATTGGTACTAAACACATTTTACATATTTTTAAATATCTGAAATTTAAAATACACTCGCTAGAAAATGTCTGCGTTCACCCATAAGAACTCATACAGCAAAGGTAAAATTTAATAGAAATAATTTTTTAACAATATTCCAGGAATTTGCTTAATATTATTTAAATATTGAGCATGCAATAATTCGTTAATTTTGAATTAAAACAACTTGAAATAGCGAGAGTTTTGTAGTAAAAAAAAAATAGTAGGCAAAAAAAGTATGCGTTCTCTATTTAAATATTCTTAATTCCTGGAATTTTTATCAACATTATCAACAGGGTTAACATAGTTTTTGCATTCAGTTATCAAGTAAAATAGCTTAAGAAAATTTTGAGGCAATAATTTTTACATTTTTTTGTAAGATACGAAGCAATTTAAGGGCATAGAAAATGAAAGGAAGGAATTGAATTCCTTAATTGAACAAAATTTGATTCCTTTTATCGCGCGCTTTTTTACCTATAACTATTGCATGTCAATATCTGAGTTTAAGTGAGCGAAAAATCATTTTGAAAATGTGGAAAGATGGAAATAGTCGACGAGATTGAACCAAATCTGTTGGAGGGCAGTATTCATCTATCCAGCGTGTTATTAATAACTTTAAATCTACAAGAATTTACACATCCAAACCTCATTTAGGTCATCCATGAAGTATGATATGAATGGTGAAGAAAATCCTCGTTTGACTGCAACTCAAATAGCAAAAGACATTCACGAGAAGTTCAATAAAAACATTTGGGCGGATACTGCAAGAAAGATCTTGAAAAAGGCCGGATACCATAGTCTAGTAGCTAACAGAAAGCATATTTCAATGATCAAACGGCTTAAAGCCAGTCTCTCAAGCTTTCGCTATTTGCGGCCCAATATTCAATCATAATTTCCATCGCGACCCCCTTCCATATAATAACAATGTACACATTGACTCCAAAGCTACAGCATGACTTCAACCTCTTAAGTGCCACTGGCGTATTTAAACGTCTCACTCAACCAAAATGATAATTTCCCCGGACATACATATACGTCTTTCCGAACTACGAACTTTTCTGTGCATTGATTGATTGAATGAATATTAACGTCGCACTGTTCAGCAACACGAGGGCTTTTGGCGATGGACCACGTAATTTTAAACCATGGTCAAGTGACGTGCATGACACCTGAGCTGGCACCCCCTCTCCTAACTACCACACCACCCAATGGGGAGTGACGTTTCAGCTCTCGACAGATTTAACGTGCATCACTGCCCACACGACGGGTCTTTAGTGGTACTGGGCCCCGAACTCGGGCAAGGCAAGTCACGGTCCGATACCTATACCATTGGCTACCGCGGCCTATCTTTTTCTGTGCAATGTTACTCATAAAATTATTCCGAAGGCTTTGGAATGCAATAGAAGGACTTTGACGCTGTTTGTAAAGCATTTACCCTTTTGTAGGATTTGCTTATTTATTCCTTTTTTTTACCTTCCCTCCTCAAATATATCACATACGCGCGCCTACGTGGGAAAGGGGGTGGCATTGGAGAAGGATTTGTGAACTTTTAACCGGCAGTTAGGAACAGACTGTCAAAATTATCAAGTTAATGTTAATTTTTTTATTTAATTTTTTTTGAATAACAATGGAGTCATGGAATTTTAAACTTGTTCTTAACTAAACTTGTTCTATAAAATATATGATGCAGTACTGATACATTTATAAGTGTATTATATCAGTGTAAATGTGCATTTTTTTTTTGTAATGTCAGAATGTAATTTTTGTTTGTTTACCTTCTATAAATTAAAAATTTCTAAAAAAATTTTTGTTTTGACTTTAAATTTACTGTTTTCCCCTCAAAGCGCGCCCCCTTTTAGGTGAAGCGCGTTCCCCACAGTTTGAGAAACGCTGGCTTAAGCGGATAGCTTTTGCAAATTGATTGATTGAATATTAACGTCGCACTGTTCAGCTACACTAGGGCTTTTGGCGACGGACCACGTAATTTTGAACCATGGTCAAGTGACATGGACGACACCTGAGCTGGCATCCCCCTCTCCTAACTACCACACCACACCAATGGGAGGACGTTTCAGCTCTCGACAGATTTAACGTGCATCGCTGCCCTACACGACGGGTCTTTAGTGGTACTGGGCTCGAACTCGTGACAAGGCAAGTCACGGTCCGATACCTATACCATTAGGCTACCGCGGCCTATCTTTTCTGTGCAATGTTACTCATAAAATTATTCCGAAGGCTTTGGAATGCAATAGAAGGACTTTGACGCTGTTTGTAAAGCATTTACTTCTTTCGTAGGATTTGCTTATTTATTCCTTTTCTTACCTTCCCCTCCTCAATATATCACATACGCGCGCCTACGTGGAAGGCGGTGGCATTGGAGAAGGATTTGTGTAACTTTTAACCGGCAGTTAAGGGATTAATTACAGACTGTACAAAAATTATCAAGTTAAGTGTTAATTTTTGTATTTAATTTTTTATATGAATAACACATGGAGTCACTGGTAATTTTTAAACTTGTTCTTAACTAAACTTGTTCTATAAAATATATGATGCAGTACTGATACATTTATAAGTGTATTATATCAGTGTAATGTGCTTTTTTTTTGAAAGTCAGTTAATTTTGTTTGTTTCCCTTCTATAAAAATAATTTTCAAAAAAACTTTTTTTTTTGACTTTTAAATTTACTGTTTTCCCCCTCGTAAAGCTGCCACGCCCCCTTAGGTGAGGGGGTTCCCCCACGTTTGAGAAACGCTTTTAAGCGGATAGTTTTTGCAAATTGATTGATTGAATTTAACGTCGACTGTTCAGCCAATAGGTTTTTTGGGACGACCACGTATTTGAACCATGGTCATAGGGACGACACCGAGTGGCACCCCCCTCTCCAATCCACCCCCACACCAAGGGAGGACTTTTTCCCCTCGAAAATTTAACGGCATCGCTGCCCCACACGGGGGTTTTTGTGGTACTGGGCTCGAATTTGGACAAGGAAAAAGCCAGGCGATACCTATACCACTGGCTACCGCGGGCCCCTAGAATTAAAAAAAGCATATACATAAGCCTCCAAAGTTCTGGAGGACTGTGATATTCTCTGATGGAAGCAAATTTTGCATCTTTGGCATAATAGGTGTAAATTAATATGGACAAAACCTTGCACAGCACTTCAAAAAAATCATTTAGTACCAAAGGTAAAGCATGGAGGTGGTGGGGCCATGGTGTGGGAGGTGGTGGGGCCATGGTGTGGGGGGTGCATGGCGAGCAATGGTGTTCGCAATTTGGAGTATATCGAATCAATTATGAACAAATATGATTACCTTTATGTCCTAAAAACAATTTAAAGGAAAAGGCCACCAAACTTGGCTTAGGATCATCGTTTCGTTTTCAACACGACAACAGTCTTAAGCACTCGGCTGACATTGAGATGTCTTGGCCCTTGTATAATGTCCCAAATCAACTGCCATACCCCTCAATTATCTTATCTGAATCCTACAGAACATCAAGGAGATTTGCTGGAATATAGGATTTGTCAACTCAATATATTCTATTAAGGATACGCTGAAGAGTGTTCTTAAGGGGACTTGGTACCCTTTGAGCTACTTTCTTTCTTTATATATTTAAAAATTATATTTTAACATTTTGTATATAGTGTTTCTATTGCAGAAAATGATACGAAATGAAATGTTTCACATATTATTCACACAATTTTAAAAATTTAAATTTTTTGAAGAAAATTATGGAAATTTTAAAATTTTACTCCTTTTGTAATTATTAATTTTTTTAACCTGAATTTTTTTTGTAATAATCTTATATGAATGTTATAACCAACTTTAGGGATCGATTTTACTATAAGTTAATTCGGTTTTGTGAAAAAAAAAATAAAATTTTGGTATACATGCTAAAAATCAACGAAAAAGCCAATATCTCTTACATTTTAGTTTTTTTAAAGAAAGGTATTCCGCTTACAGCAAAATGGATTACTAATTTTGCTATATACTTTATATGCAACACACAGCAAAAAAATGGAAGCAATTGGTAAATAGTTGTGGAAGGAGTAGCATTTTGAATGCACTACTGTTTCGAAAAACACAAACTGAGAAAAACCACTTTAAAGTTTATAATTTGAAAAAAAAAATTTATAATAAGTTAAATAAACTTAAAATACAACTTTAAGGTATTAGTTATATAGTTTTCTTGAAAATAATTGGATTTTAGAAATTTTGAATTGTATTTTGAAAATAGCTCATTATCGCTTTTCAAAAATTTTTGATAGCTACTACTAAAACAGTGAACGCAACTTGTTCTACTTGGTTTTTGTTAGTATCGCTACAAAACTGTCTTTATTTAAAAAACTATCAAAGCAACTAAAATTTATTTTGCTATTCTGAAAGCTTAAAATAAATTAAAATATATTTTGAAATTTTTTTTTCAAATTCCAGTTTTTAAATTTTTTTGTAGTGTTCATGTAAGCAATAGTACGTGAATGCAGAATTTTCTAGCAAGTGTTCAAAAATTTCTAGTTTTCCTAGAAATTCCCGTTTTTTTCTTATGTACTTTTCAAAAGCAGTTATCAAAAAAGCAAAAACAAAATTTGCAACACAAAAGGAAAATAAAGGTTTTTCTCATTTAAAATCTCCTTACCAAATATATGCAACACAAGTTTTTTAGGTGTTATGTGAGGATTCTTCAGACACACACACATGCACTGTTTTGTTTCAGATTTAGAGTGAGTATTCAAAAATAAACTATATTCTCTCTCTCTCTCTCTAGTCCTAATATGAAAGATACAAATAAAATCCAAAACTTTCAAAGAATTATAGATCGCTATATAACCATGGCTGAATTTAAAATATATAAAACAAATATATAATAAGCACAACTTGCGTCTACGACTTCAAAAAATTATGATTATTCGCAGGGTTTTCTCCTTTTATTATATAGCTGAATTACAATACATAAAAAAAGACTTAAAAAAAAAGACTGTGATAAACACAATCAACCCACAAAATAAGTTACCCCTGTAAAGCTAAAAGAACTGAAAACTTCCTGTAGCAACTATTTTTGTATAATATAGCTGTGTGGGAGGTTCTTTGTGTTGTTGAAAGATTGATTTGGTTGGTGGTTCTTGTTGATATTGCAATTTGGATCAAGACAAGAATTGTAGACGCGTTAGCACAGTGGTCAAGGTGGTCTCAGGCAGGCGTGTCATGAGTTCGAGCCTAGTACCGCTGAAGACCCGCCATGTAGGGAAGCAATGCACTTTAAATATGTCGCGAGTTCATACATCCTCCCACTGATATGGTGTGGATATTAGGTGACGTCCTCGTCCCTGGCCAGGTTCAAAATTACGAGGTCCATAGCCGAGTGAATGAATATTAACGTTGCACTGTTCAACTACACGAAGGTTTTGGCGACGAACCTCGGTTAAGGGACGAAGACGACACCTGAGCTAGAACAACATTATCTTAATTACTACACCAATGGGAGGATGTTTGAGCTCTCGACAGATTTAACGTGTATCCCGCACCTGAATGGTTAGTCTTTAGTGGTATTGGGCAAAAACTCATGTCTAGCTTGTCACGGTCCCATATCTTGATCACTAGGCTACCGTGGCCCTACACCGTCACCAAAATCCCTCGTTTAGCTGAATAAGGTGACACTAACATTCACTCACTCCAGGCAAGAAATACTGTAGAAGAAATTCGTGATTTTTATCCCTGGTCAAGTGACGAGGATGAAATATAAAATGGCACCCAACTCTCTAAATTTCCATACGACAACCAGGGTAAAGACCTTTTATGTTTCGATACATTTGGCATACATCAATTCCTCTACAGTTTATTTTCCCCACTTTTGTTTTCTTTAGGATTAAATGTTTGTGAAACATTAGGACTCGAATCATCAGTGTGGAATAAACTTAACATAGTAGCGCAACAGCCCATGAGGTCCAAGGCCTACTGTGCCTCAGTACACGTGACCTTAGGCGTAAAAACCAATGTTCCGGTCAGATGGTCAGTCTGACACGATCCCATAGTGCTAAGTTCCCAAGCAAGCTTCATACTCATTTATCGACCAACTGAAGGGAAGAAATGCTGCTTGAACCTTCCCCAGCCAGGGGTTATCAGTGTGATATAACTCATTTCTAATTTCACATTCATGGCTCTTGATCAGGACAATTAGGATAACGCCAGGTCAATTGGTATTCTGTATTTACTCGAATCTAACGAGGAGAGTGCAAGGCCTTAGGTTTACGGATTTAGTTCAAATTTCGTATGATAGTAGATTAAATTTCTCTGTTAATTAAGATATATGTTTATAGGGGCCACAACTCAATAATCTCTTAGATATTTGCAATTGGAGATGCAATTCACTCGTTAAATTCAGTTTGGTTCTAGTTTGGTATCACGGGGCATGACGCCAAGTGCAGCTTGGCGCGATAAAGAATTCACGCCCTAAGCAGCGCTTGTTGTCGCTGAAATTGAATCCAAGATGGCGGCCTAGCGGTATCAAATCGTCAGGAATATGAATTAAAAAAGTTAATTTGAAATACAATGAAATATATTTCAAAAGAATGTAGGAAGAAATCGAGAATAATCAAGATCTATCAATAAATAATGAATAACAGTAAAATATAATAAAAAGTTAATGTACTAATAATATTATGCACACACAGTACATAATAATAATCTTATATCGTAAAATTTAACAGTAAGTATATATAATATTCATATGGTATGATGTAACAATAATTACATATAATAATCAAAAATAATTTAATAGTAATTATAAAAAATAAAATCTTCCTATTGTAATATAAAAATAATTCATAAGAATACTAATGTAGCGTAATAATTTGAAATAAATAACATAATAATTAAAAATAAATAACATAATAATTAAAAATAAATAACATAATAATTAAAAATAAATAACATAATTAAAAATAAATAACATAATTAAAAATAAATAAAAACATAATTAAAAATAAATAACATAATTAAAAATAAATAACAAAATAATTAAAACAAAACTAACCGAAATAATTAAAATAAATAACAAAATAATTAAAAATAAATAACAAAACAATTAAAAAGCCAAAGCCAACATAATTAAAAATAAATAACATAATTAAAAATAAATAACATAATTAAAAATAAATAACATAATTAAAAATAAATAACATAATTAAAAAATAAATAACATAATTAAAAATAAATAACATAATAATTAAAAATAAATAACATCTATAATTAAAAATAAATAACATAATTAAAAATAAATAACATAATAATTAAAAATAAATAACATAATATGTAATAATAATTATAAATAAATGTAATAAAAAAAGTGTGAGTACTTATGTATGTACGTAAGAAGATATACTTCTTTGGCGTAACAAGATAAAAATATTGAGCAGGGCAAGCTCGGCCAAGGACAAAAGGTGGTCACGATCAGAGTTGAACGATACCAACCTTAAGTCAATCGGTTGGGGTGAGAACCAATCCCTATTTAAATAAGAATTTTAAACACCCCCGCGCATATGGACAGCGGACAATATTGAGGTTAGGCAGACTGTATCTGGAGATGAGGTAAACCGGATGCTGACACCTGAGGACCTCATATTGAATGTGTAGATGGAAAGAAGAATCGTTTACGAAATTGCAAGACATCTGCCTGAAGAGCCCCGGGGTTGCGGTATTTTAAAACAAAATAAAATAAAAGCAGGGCGCACGGCAAGCGCAAAGCTGTAACACTGGTAGGGAAGCCACAAGAGGAATATCCGAACCGGTCGCTGTGGCCCAGTTGCAAATGCGTAAGGAAAGGAAAAACGAAACCCCAATCCCCGGGAAACAGCACAACATGAATTTGGTCACGTACATCTCAACGATACACAGAGTAGTAAATGATCCAAGTTTCATTCTTCTATCTGCTGTAAAATATCAATGTGGCAATCATCAAAAAAGATCAAACCCTATAGAAATAACATGGATTCTAATTTTGTTGGAGAAAACATACACCCTTTAACTTCCCGAGCAACTATCTACACACAGTGCAGCAGATGAAGAGCTCATTGAGAAGGGCCTGGGTCCGGTTTCGTGTAACGAAGCTCAAAAGGCACCATCAGGGCACCACCACCTGCCGGGATTTTAAAAATAAATAATTTTAAAATGTAAATATGGGTGAAGAAATGGTCTATTATTATGAAAGAAAATATATCTAGGATGTGCTCATAGGGAGAACAATCGAATCCGGCAGTGCGGTCAGGCCAATGTGGCGCAGGTTGGGAACTGGCTGCTGGAGAAGGCATGTAGGGGGAGCACGGAAGAGGACCAATTCCGTAAGCTCGCGCTAACCTTGCGATACTTGGCGGACCTCCAAAAAATCAAATTGGCTCAGTTCATACGGGTGAAAATAACTTGAATTCCACTAGGATTAACGTAGAGACATGATATCGTAGGAAGTGGCAAGCACTTCCCCATGGGGAATGAAGCCGGTATTGATGGAATTATCGACGGAAGGTAGACATTTTAGGTTTCAAATCTCAATTAGAGACTCAAACAGGAGCCAAGATGTTGTGAATTTAAACAAATTTTGAAAGTTTAAAACAATTAAAGACTATAGAAGAAATAGCCTTATGAGCATGAACTTATAATAAGTAGAACAGATAGAGAGGGATCGAATGGACTGTGAGGCACGGGTGATGAGATGTTTACCAAAATGCTGTAGTGGGGATGCACCGGGGAGATGCGTCCCAACAGGTATAGTTTATAACAGTTATTACGGATCCCCCAAATATCAGTCCCCTAGCACCAAAAAATTGGCATGTTAAAATAGACCGGTGTGCGCGCGCATCGATGCAGTATACCTGAACTTGGGACCTGAGATGCATGAGCAGATGTTCCGATCAGGTGGTCAGTCTGACGAGAAACCCCCAGTGTTAAGTTCTCATGCAAGCTTGGTACTCATTTCACGAACTACTGAAGGAATGAAAGGCTGAATCCACTTTGCCCACCGGGATTTGAAACTCAGACGTGTGGTGTGGAAGCGCGATGCCCTGCCACTCAGCCACTGGGCTTCAATAAAGATACAAAATGGAAATTAAATAAATTTGAAATGAAATATCTAAAGACTACAATCCTTACACGAGTTTTATTTTTCATTATCACATTTGTATCAGTACAGAATAACATTTATTACAAAACAATATAAACATTTCACAAGAATAGGAGGAAAGCCAAAAAAAAAATTTAACTACTAGTTAATCATGCCTGGAAACACAATAAATTGTGAAAGAAAACAAATAAAATATAACTAACTTCTTCTATAATAATAAATAAAAATATGATTAGCTTCATACCGCTCTTTGTCCGTGCAATGGTAAAATTGGTTATAAAATCAAATGAAACACATTCGAAAAGCATTTCACTCATCGAATTAGTGTTACACAGGCATTTTCTGTTTTGTAATTTGAGTGAATTGTTTCTTCAATTGCAAATACCTAAAACATTGCTGAGTACTGGCCCCTATATCTTCATCAACAGGGAAAATAAATCTACCATCCTACAAAATTTGAACTAAATCCGTGACCCTGAGACCTTGCACTCTCCTTGTAAAAGCGCACTTTTTTCCAGTGTAGCCTGTTCAAAATTGGAGGCGGCTCAGAATCAAAGGCAGAAAAATTTGTTGAATGGGGAAAAATTGAACACATTATACTGAACATTACAGCAATTACAAATATGTATTTGAATGTTTTAACACTGATAAATTAAATTAATATTTATTTAGTATAAATCTCATTTTAATTTTTAAAAATTTCTTAAACGCACACACACACATAATCGGGTATCTCTCCCAAAAAACCATTTATATTTCCTTATTTCTATATTTATATTTCACTTAAACAAGAAATAATGTGGACCTATTTCAATAATTACAGCTATCACTAAACTTTAGAACTTCATGCACTATACTTAATATATAATTTTATATTTAACAAACCACTTTAACTATATTACTCCTTATTGGATGTCTATTTATATTCCCATACAACTGAAAATGAACTGCCCAAAATGCAAGAACTGACCACACTAAGCAATTCCAACAAGCTAAACTGCTATGCCACCGATTTACCATCGTTGCTAATTCTCACTTTCATATGTTGCTAGACACATCTAAAAAGTAGCATAAAATTCTGCAAATCTAGTAAAATTTAAGTAGTAAAATTTTTGTGTAGAAAGTTTAATCCATATTCCATAATATATCTCGTTAATCCTCAGTCTTAAAATTGAGTGAGTGAGTGATTTTGGAATTTTATGGCGCAAGAGCCGAATTCGGTCAAACATTTGTATAAATTTTTAAAAAAATTAATTAAAAATCTAAAGTATTCATATTTTAACACCCTTTTTTTAGAATATTAAAAAGCAAAATTAAATTAAGCACCACACACAAACATATATTAAAATTTTAAAACATTTCATAAATATTTAGGAACTTATACATAGTTTAAAAGTTAAATATCAAATCAGTGTAAAAATAAGTTTAGTAAAAATCTAAACTAATTTGGTGGGATTTCCCCATCCTACATAAGTGAAAAAATTAAATTTTTCTTTAAAAAGGAAAAATGTGATAAGATTGTCGATTATTTAATTCGACTGTTGGGAGAATTTTCAGAATCCGATATATGTATTAATAAAAATGTTCGTTTCTTGACTGTGTTAAATGTAGTAATCCGTCATTTCTTTGATACTCTGCTGTTTTAGTATGTGGTAACCTTTTTGTGTTGTTGTTCGTGTTCATCCCTCATTCTATATCGTACTATTATCGTCTTGATTGGAGAAATGTTTTAGGATGTGAGTGCATATCTGTTGTGCCTTTGCAGCTTTTCTATTTTTTGAGTTTTTTAAGTTTTGAACTTGAGACATTTGAATGTTCTTATTGGATGTAGTAGCTGCAGATCTGATATGAAGCGGATGATTGAATTCAGGTTGACAGACGCATTTTTTGAAGTTGTAAGAACTGGGGATATTTAGTGATAACGTGAGAGTGAAGATAACTATTGCTGGAGAGTAGTAGGAATGGCATTGGTAACAAGATCGTTTGTATTGTTGGTTTGAGATGTGAAGTAGTGTGCTTGAGTGGATGAAGTGACGTGGAGTATGTGTGGGCATGTGAGACGAGGTACTTGGTATAGTATCTGCAGAAGATAGGGTTTCAGACATTCTAAGGTGGTGTAGATTATGTTTTGAAATATTTGGTGTGTGTGTGTGTGTGTGTGTGTGTGTGTGTGTGTGTGTGTGTGTGTGTGTGTGTGTGTGTGTGTGTGTGTGTGTGTGTGTGTGTGTGTGTGTGTGTGTGTGTGTGTGTGTGTGTGTGTGTGTGTGTGTGTGGTTACTGCTGTAGGTTTTGTAACTTTAGCATATGTTTGGGATAGTTGAGGCACTATTTAGTTTGCGTGCTTCTGGGTAAGAAATATTTTTTTTTTGTTTTAATTTCCTGAATTTGTTTTTTCTAACTTCCATTTTGGACATAACTTTGAATCTGATGAATGGTATTCTGAGCAATTGACACATTTGGGCTCTAGAGTACAATCAGTGGAAGAATGCCCAGCGTAGTATCTTTCTTTAAAGTGATTCTTCTGACTTGCACTACACCCTGGTCTGAAAATCCCTCAAGGATCTCAGCATCAGAAGTACACAACAGGTAAGGTTCGGAAATGACACCTCGACAGGAATTTAAAGATTTATGAGGGGTAACTAGAAGGGGAGAGTCTAGAAATGTTTTTGCAGACAGATAAGATTTGACTGAATGTTTGATTTTGTTTCTACAAGTAAATCACCTGATCGCATTTTTTTAACGGATTTTGGCTCGCCTATAGCTTGGAGAGCTTTGAAAATAGCAAAAGGGGATTTTTTAGACAATTCATTATTAGGCAGCGATAGTGTAAAAAAACGTGCAGTACTGGTAGTCTGTTCAATGTTGAGAGTTGTGGGTAAAACAAGTCCTTTACCCGGGGACAGCAGCATTGGAACCATAAGTACGCGTTCATAACTTCATCCTGGCGTGCCTCCACCCATCACGGAGTCCAACAAGGGAGGCAGTGTGCCTGTCATCTGGCTAAAACCCAGGCACGGCGCTTACCCAGAGTACACCCAGAATATAGTGATACAGAGTCCAGGGTGAGTATCCAACGGGTAAACCCGACACACCTTATCTGCAGCACTAACTCTAGTCTTAAAAATTGAATCTTCATAAAAAAATAAACATCTCAATTTTTCTGTGGACCAGCAATAGTCCATAAACTACCGGTTGACAAACGTTAGAATAGTCCATATCTACTAAATTAATTTGGATTTTGAATGGCCCTTAGCTCTAAAAGAGTGTAAAATATAATTTTCGGTAAATTATCCTTATTTAAAATAAACGCACATATCTCATTAAATAGGATTTTAACAGTCTTACAGTAATGCAACAAATTCTCTTACTATCTACCCAATGGATTTGCATTTTAAGAAGATGAAGTTGCAAAAGATGCGTTTGCGTTATTTTTTCATATTAAAAGAAATCCCCACAATTTGGAAATATTAACTCCTGAAAATTAAACTGATTCTCCTGTGTGTGAACTATGATGGAAAATTAGATCAGAAATTTTCAATTATTTAAGTTTTGCACATGTCCTGAAAATTTAAAAAAGATTTATAGTTAAGTTTAGATGTTTTTTTAAATATATTTTTTGACACATTTAAATAATTTAATTTGATTTTCTTTCACACAAAATAACTCACATTTAGAACTAAATCAACTGAAGAATTTTGGAAAAAAAGGAGGAGGGGAGGGTAATTGCTACAAAAAGAGAAATAATTTTTCAAGAATAAAGATCCTGGAGGTGCAAACTTAGTTACGTTAATGTTATGAAAAAAAATCTTGAAGGCAATATTCAATAGTACTAAAAACGTCTCGTACCTGAAAACTGGGTATAAAAATAATACAAAACTACATTTATGTCAATGGTGCTAATTTCTTGTCCCTTTTTTCATATGTGAAGACAAAAACCGCTAACTTCTTTTTCTCAACTAACAATATTAAAAATAAAAACAAAACACTTAATAGTCGACTAATAGTAGGTTAAAAATTTGAAGAAATAAAAATGCATAATCTAGAATAACATCAGAATAAAATTCTTCGGCTATTATGTTTAAATTTAAAACATAATGACTAAGTGAGTATCTTATTCTTAAAGGGCGTCTTTGTTGCACCTGTGTAGTTTGGTACTTAGTGAACTTAGCTTAAAAGCTACGGCAAGCACAATGTCCGTTTGCTGTTTTTGTAACTGTGTAATGAGGGTTCTCTCTGCGCGCTGCTTATGTAACCGATCAATTTTCAATTCTGGAACTCTATCTGTATTTCTAGCATTTCTCTGCGGTAATTGTAAAACTATTTTCTATCTACTTTTGCTGAACCTATTAAGCAATTTCTACAAACCTTGTTGAAATGTTCGAGTTGTGAGCTTGCCCTTCTGTTGAAGACATTGAGCGCTTTGTTCTTTACCCTGTTCTAGCCTTAAAGTATTTTCTACTTCCTCCTGCTTCAGACACTGATTCGATACTACTTGATTCTGCTGTATATGAATCTCCGTTCCTATTTGCATCTGGCTTAAAGATATCGCCGATCCTACTTGTTCCATGTCCTCTATCCATCTAGCCAAATCTGCATTCTTCTGCGCAAAAGGTACTTTTGCTTCAGCTTCTGAGATTTGTAAAGTATTGATGGACTGGCTTGATCGAAATGTAAACTTGGTAGCTCTGCCTCTATACCTTTAGCTAATTTTGTTTGCTCTTGCTGTAAAAACATCATCGATTCTGTTTGCTCGTACTGTAAATGCATCGCTCCACCTGTAAACGCATCTCTGGTCCTTCTTACTCATGTTGTAGCCTTTGAGCCAATCGTGGTTTCATCCTCTATCCATTTATAAAACTCTTGTTCCTGCTGTAAACGCATCGAAATGCATCGCTGGTTCTGCTTCTAATAGCTGTTAGCACATCGACTGTCCTGCATCCTACTGCAGTAGATATGTCGCCGGTTCTTCTTGCTGTAAATGCATTGCCACCCGTGCTTCCTCCTGCTGTAAACGCATCGTTGGTGTTGTTTGCTCCTAAAGTTACCGGAATGCATGTCCTACTTGATTTTGCTGTAAAATTAGCTTCCTCCTGCTTGGTGTAAACGTTTTGTTGCATCTGATTCCTTCTGTTGTAAACATATCCAATGTCCTTTGTCCTGCTGTAGAAGCATGGCTGGTACGTCTTGTCCATGTTGTAAATATGTCCTTTGTCCTGCCTTCCGCTGTTGTAAATGTAGTGAGAATTCTTTCTGCTCTTGTAATAATAGTTGAGTGATTTCTGTGTGAAGCTGCTTTAACTGAGCAATTTCTGCCTGCACCTCTATCCTTGTACTTCTAGCAAATCTTTGAGGAAATCGTAGAGATACTTCAGCATTCTTCTTCTCTACCTTTCGAGTTATTTCTTAAAAACCCTGATATAACGTTTGAAGTTTGCCATTTATTTCCTGCTGAAGATTCTGGGAGCTTGTTACTTGCCCTTTTGTAACCGTTGAGCGGAGCAAGCTAGTTCTTCCTGTAACCTTTGAACGGATCCAAATTTCTTATCTTGTAAATATATCGCCGGTTTTGTTTTCTCCTGCTGTAAGCGTCGCCTCAGTATTTCTGGCTCTTCTTGTAACCGAAAAATATCTGTATTTATCTTCTCTATTTCTTCAATTCTTAATTTCCAGTGCTTTATTTGTAGTGTATATATTTCGTTCCAAGTTTGAAAAATGGATATTGCTCTTCTTCTCTTGTTACCTTCCTTGAACGATTTCTATCATCTTATATATTGATTGAGTTACGTACAATTCTTTCAGCTGGATTTCTTTTTTAATATGGTAAATCAATTCCATGACACATACATTTACTCCTTTTCTATAATTGGTCGCTTCTCCTGCGGAATAGAACCCTACTCTTTTTTTTAGCTTCTTTAACATATTCATCTAATATATTACTAGCCCTATCTAGGGGAACGAGTCCCCTCTCAATTTCTTCGATATTCGGATAGATGGGCATTGTTGCAAATAAGAACCTAAAACATTTAATAATTCGTGAATGGGCGGGCATATATTGTAAAGAGTCGTGAGTACAACACCGTATTATAATTTATATAGTTTCTGGATGAGCCTTATTTAAGGCCACACAATAGTTAGGAAACAATTCCGTTGCATTTATCAATGAATAGTATTTTTCATATTTGCTACGTTACGCTTCGTGTGCGGTTAGGGAGTTTCAATATTTAAAAACAACGGTTTCTAACATTTTAATGATTCTCAAGTAAACAATTTGAGTAGTACTTCATTCCGAGAAGAAACGGATTCACCGTACAGAATAGGAAGTCATATGTTCACTTCGTTAAATCCATTAAAACTAAAAGGATGCTAGGTTTAATGTACATTGCTTGAAAGCAATATTATGTAGTTACTTTGGACCTTAGAAATTTAATTACTGAACCCATTTTGCAAATACCAAATGATTAAAAATCTGCCTAAAATCAATTATAAATATTGATAAAATTGAAAAAAAATCACTCAATGAATTGATTTACGGTTCGTCTCAAACGAAGTACTCATTGTCATATATACGAAAGGAAAAAATAAAAAAAATACTGAAAGCTCACTCATTTTTTTTCCTTAATGCAGTCATATTCATTTACTTCTATTCGATAGACTTTAATTCAGTTTTGCGAAAATTAAAAGCAAATGAAACGCAACAATAAAGTAGGACTTAATGATTATGTTGCGAAATATTTGATTTTAATTTCCTCCACTGTATGAAGCAATCCGACTTTTAGCTATGGACCTCGTACTTTTGAACCACAGTCAGGTCACGATGAGGCCCCATCTATACTTCTACACCATGCCAACTGCAGAACATTGAGCTTCAACAGAATTAACACACATCAGCAGCTTTACACGATGGATCTTCAGGTGCACTAGAAGTCGAATCCTCAACTCGAACCCTTTGTTCATGAGTTCTCGACCAAAACCACTCGACTACTGTGGCGGAACTAGTTTCATATCGAAAGCTACACACTAAGCAGCGCTTGTTGCTGGAATATAAAGAATCCAAGAATGGAGTCTTGGCCGTCCGGAATATAATTTTTACTCTAGAATGCCAGGATTTAGTTTACCCTTAAACATCCACCGGTGTCATTTCGACACCTCGATATAAAATAAAAAAAATTTTAATTACTAAATAATTGCAGCACGCTACTGTTCATTAGGGCTTAGTTTTAGACTTTTTAATATCTTTTATAATCATTAAATAATAAACGAGCAAAAAATACGGGCAAAGCAGAGGATTAGAGTAGAAAAAAGTATTGCCCGAGTGCAGCTCGGGTACATCTGGGAAGTGCAATTTCAAGTGCCCGAGTGGCATTTGGGCAAAACTGGGAAGTGGTTAATGAAGACCACACTGTGTACGAGCAAGGAACAATTCAACCTAACATTCAAATTTGCATCAATTTTTAAATGAGGTGTACAGGTTTTCAAATAGAGAATATTTCATTTACTATAAATAATTTTTTTGCCTATAACATTGATTTTTTTTTAAATTGGAAAATTATTACAGGTTCGACCGAGTAATCACAGAAATGTACTTATGAATACGTTCTAACACATTTAGTGTGTGTTATGACAGTTACAAACTCTATTTGGATGAATGGCAAAAAACATGTTAGGAAATTTCAAAGTATATCCGAATATATTTTTAAAAATTCGATTCCTTTCACAGTTTTTTTCTTTATAATCATTACATATCGATATTTTTGGAAGAATTATGTGAATTATTTTCAGAAAAGGACACTAGTTTCTCAAGAGAGAATTGGTACTAACCACATTTTACATATTTTCAAATATCTCAGATTTAAAGTATATAAAATATTGTTAGTCTTTTCTATAGAAATTCTAATTTTAGCCCTTATGTACAAATTCCTTTCTTACGCAATTGCAGAAAAGTGAAAATCAAAATTTTTACCCAAAAGAAAATAAAAAAATATTTCTCATAATAAAAGCGGTTGATTTGTCGAATCGGCCGCTTTTCGCGCCAAGTGTTTTCTCGCCAAATCGATAATTGCGCTAAATCTGGTAACCCTTCTGAATTTTTTCTTCAGTGAAGGAGAAGTCGTTTTTGACAAAAACGCGCCAAATAAGCGTTTTTTCTAAATTTGGCGGAGAAGCGGCCGATTCGACAATTTCACCATAAAAGCTACTTACCAAAGATATGGAACACAAGATTTATTCGGTGTTATGTGGAAATTCTTTAGACACATGCACTGCTTTGTATTCAGGGTTTAATGTGAATATTCAGAAATAAATTATGTTCTAGTCCTAATATGAAAGACAAATATAATACAAAACCAGGTGCATTTATATATAAAAGTTTCCAAGAATTATACTTCACTATGTAGCCATTGCTGAGTTTAAAATATATAATACGATTTCCATCAAATAGTTATATAATAATCAATCTGATTCTATGGACTTCAAAAAATTATGATCCTTTGCAGGATTAGCTGAATAACAGTAAATCAAAATAAAATACTTTTTTTTTAATGTTAAATTCATTGATAAGCATATTCAACACAAAAGAAGTTACCTGTAAAGCTAAAATAACTGAAAACTTCCTGTGAAAGTAATTGTTGATTGAATATTAACGTCGCACTGTTTAGGCTACACGAGGGCTTTTTGCAACGAACCACGTGTCGAATATTCGAGCCTAGTACCGCTGAAGACCCGTCGTGTAGGGAAGCGATGAACGCTAAATCCGTCAGAGTTCAATTTTCCTCCTTGGTGTGGAAGTTAGGTGAGGGAGGAACCAGCTCTTGTCAAGTCTTCGTCACTTGACCCGGGTTCAAAATTACTAGGTCCCTCGCCGAGTGAGTGCGTGAATATTAATGTCGTATTGTTTATCTACAAGAGGGCTTTCGGTGATTAACCACGTTATTTTGAAACATGGTCAAGTGACGAGGACGACACCTGAGCTGGCACCAGCCTTCCCTAATTACCTCACCACACCAGCAGAATGACATTTGAGCTCTCAACAGATTTAACGTATATCACTCACCTACACGGGTGGTCGATAGCGGTATTGTCCTCGATCTCATAACACGCGCCAGCCACGATCCAATACCTTGACCACTAGGGTGCTGCGGCCCTGCTCCGTCTCCAAAAGCCCTCGTTCAGATGAATAAGGTGACATTAATATTTATTCACTCACTCATTCAAGACAAGACTAGAGTTACGGTAGACGGTCTTCGCAATTTTGATCAATGGTCATTTATGGGGATGAAATATAAAATGGCCCCCAACTCTCTAAACTTACATACCGCATCAAGTTCAGGACTTTGGGGTTCGAAACATTTAGCATGCATCAATTCCTCTACGCTTTAGTTACCTCACATTTGTTTTCTTTAGCATTAAATGTTTTTTATGAACATCAGGACCCGAACCAGCAGCGTGAAATAACTCCTTAGTTATTTCACATTGGTGGCTCTTGATCATGACAATTAGGCTAACGCCAGGTCAATTGGTATTCCGTATTGACTCGAATCTAACAAGGTGAGTGCAAGGTAGTGGGAGGTCACGGATTTAGTTCAAATTTTGTAGGATAATAGATTTAGTTTCCCTGTTGATGCAGATATATGGTTATAGGGGCCACTACTCAATAAATGTTTAGATATTTGCAATTGAAGATGTAACTTTACACGTTAAATTCAGTTCTGTAGCAAGCGATTACACATAACGGGCTTAGCGTAGCCGCAACGTTTCGGTGTTTCTCGTCGCTAAGAGACGAGTTCGAATCCGTGGAGGGTGAATAACTTTTTTTTTTAATTTATGTATATTTTTACACATAACTCAACGGAGCAGCCATGAGAGCCAAGGACCACTGTGCCCATATCAGTATACGTGACCTTGGGCTCTGAGGTGTAAGAGCAGATGGTCAGTCTGATGCGAAACCGCCAATGTTAAGTTCCGAAGCAAGCTTGGTACACAATTAATGAACTACTGAAGGGATGAAAGGCTGAGTGGACCTTGCCCAGCCAGAGATTTTAACATCGGACCTGTGGTGTGGAAGTGGCTATGCACTACTATTCTTTCACAGAGCTTAAATAAGGATGCATAATGGAGTTTAAGTATAAATTGGAAATGAAATAACTCTAAAGATAAAACCTTACAAGAGTCTTATTTATCATTATCATTTGTAAGTACAGAATAATATTTATTACAAAACAATATAAGCATTTCCACAAGAACAGGAGGAAAATCCCTTAACTGCTAGCTAATCGTGCCTGGAAAGAAATTGTGAAAGGAAATAATAAATAAAACATTTATCAGACTAATAGAATAAGTATTAAAATGTGACTAGCTTCTTACCCCTCATTGTATGTGTCCTTGCAACTGTGAAATTGGTCATAAAATCAAATGAAACAATTTCGAAAAGCATTTCGCACATCGAAATAGTGCAGTATTGTTTGCATAGGCATCTTCTGCTTTGTATACAAAGCAGAAGATGCCTATGAAGATGCCATTCAATATATTGAGTGAATGGCATCTTCAATTGCAAATATCTAAAACATTATTGAGTAGTGGCCCTTAAAGCCATATATCTTCATCTACAGGGAAAGAAATCTACCATTCTACAAAATATGATTTAAATGCGTGACCCACAAAGGGTAAACCACACTTTTTTCCAGTGTAAACGCTGTTCACAATTGAGTGTGGCTTACAATCAAAGGCAGAAGAATTAGTTGAAAGGGGGGAAATTGAACTATATACTGAACATTAGAGCAATCACAAATATGTATTCAAATGTTTTAACATTGATAAAATAATTAAATAATTTATTTAGTAGTTCTCATTTTAATTTTTAAAAATTTCTAAGGCATCGGGTATGTTTTCCAATATAATCCATTTTACACTATTTTTAATTTTTATTACATGATTTGAGAATAAGGGACACACACAGAGCTTAGAATCAATGGTGGTTTAGATTGAAATAAATACGGTAATAGCACTGAACCTTTTCTCAACACAACTTGTGAACATTTTTATTGGTTATCCATTGTACCGAAAACGTTTTGTAGCGGATCTGAGTTATTTTTGCAAGTGTAAAGGATATTTGTTGGAACTGTGATGTTGTGTAGGAAAGGCCCATAATTTTCACCATCAGCAGAAATGTCCAAGACTCAAGAAATATTGGAATTTAGGAAAGGAACACATGAATTTTAATATAGCATATTCTCCGGAAAAATATCTTATAAATACGTGCCGATTCATGAAAAAATATATTTCTTTAAAAAAATTATTATTCTCACCACTCAAATACAATAAAATGTTTTGATACACACAAATAGAGAAAACAGTCATCAAATAATCAAACAGATGAATATTTAATCGAATATATAGGCAATATATATATATTCATATATATAAATTCAATGTCACGGAGTTTGTCCGCTATAAACTAATAAACTACTCCAACTATCTCAAAATAATTTTTTTTGTTGAGTGTCATTTCGTCCAGTTTAGAATACGAGGGTTGCGGTAGCCCAGTGGTTAAGGTATCGGACCATGGCAGGCATGTCATGAGTTCGAGTCCAGCACCACTAAAAGACCCACCGTGTAGGGCAGCGATGCACGTTAAATCTGTCGAGAGCTGAAACGTCCTCCCGTTGGTGTGGTGTGGTAGTTAGGAGAGGGGGGGGTTATAGCTCAGGTGTCATCCACGTCACTTGACCATGGTTCAAAATTACGTGGTCCGTCGTCAAAAGCCCTCGTGTAGCTAAACAGTGCCATTGTTTTCAATTGATGTGTGAAATTGTAAGCCATTAACTTAAAAATTAAGCCTTCAAAAAATAAAAACTTTAATAAAAAGCGCGATTTTACAAAAAGCCAACGATTTGGCGACGAACACCAGTTTCACGCCAAACTGGCAAACAACATCTGCATCAACACGTCCACTTCACATTTTCTCAGAGTTTACACTAGAAAAACTGAAACTCAACGACTTTGGCGAAGGAGGAAAATGCGAATGAAAAGTTTATTTTTGTTTCAATAATGACATCTACTTAGCAACTACTTACAATTACAAATTTACTAATATTGCAAAAAAGAGAAAATTTAATGCCCAAAGAAGATTTTTATCAATTGGTGAGAATGTGAAAGGAAAAACATACACACAAAAAGGACTTTTACTTCGTTATTTCGCGTCTTCTATCATCATATCGAACTCCATTTCAAATATTTTATTACCGGCCCTGACGGATGCGGTAAAACATTAGTCATTAAACTTTTGATGGAAATTTATAATCACTATACGAACAATGATGGATACTGTCCTGAATATATAACTTGTGCTTCAACTGGTAAAGCAGCAGTAACTATTTCAGGAACGACTGTTCATACAGCTTTAAGAAATTTCTTTATCAAGATTACTTCCGTTACATTCTGAAACTGCTCAACAATGCAAAACTCTTGTCAAATACATAAAAGTCATAATCTTTGATGAGATAAGTATGATCAGTGCTCAATTATTATTGAAGGTTAATTCCAGATTAAAACAAATAACTGGAAATTTTCAGTCAAATTTTGGTGGATTAGATATTAATTTAATAGGAGATTTACGTCAATTACCACCAGTTAGTTATACCCCCATCTATAAGCAATCAAAACAGAACATCATTGGACCGATTTTATGGCGAAATCTAAAATTTTATAAACTAAATGAAGTCATGTGTCAAGCGAATCAACAATTTTCTTCTATACTTAAAAAAGTTGGAAATGGCGGATAACTTGATGAAATAGAAATAACTATGATTGAATCTCGTATTTGTATTGTGAAAGAAGCTGAATTAAGGTGTCCTCAAGATGTACAATTATTCAACACTAACAAATCTGTCAATGAGTATAATATATATATATTGAATGCATATGCGGACAGATTGATTGAATATTAACGTCGCACTGTTCAGCAACATGTGGGCTTTTGGCGACGGACCACGAAATTTTAACCATGGTCAAGTGACGTGGCCGACACCTGAGCTGGCACCACCTCTCCTAACTACCACACCACACCAAATGGGAGGATGTTTCAGCTCTCGACAGATTTAACGTGTATCGCTGCCCTACATGGCGGGTCTTTAGTTTATAATGGGCTCGAACTCGTGACAAGGTAAGCCACGGTCCGATACCTATACCACTCGGCTACCACGGCCATCATATGCGGACAGAATAACTTCAACTGCAAAAAATGTGTATATTAGATGTACTTCAAAAGAACAAGAAACTTTCGTACGTCAAAAATTACATAAGATATCATTGATACAAATGGATTGCCCACGGCTTCAAAATACGAGGTATCTTACCAAAAAACGGTATTACCCTCTCATCATAATTAATAAGACAAAAGAGAATAATTAATTGAAAGTTCTATAAAATTTAAAAGAGATGCTATCAAAATTATTAACAGCTCAGAGCCGTTCTAAAAGAAAGCTTCTCACCTGTAGCTGAGGACATACTACCGGTGAGAGAGTAAGAAACAATTTAATTGGCAAGTATGGAACATATTTAATGAGGCGCCATCCCAAAGAGAGGTGGCAGAAATCTGTGCTCTTCTCTAATTCGTCCTTTTTTTTGCAGAACGAAATCAGAAAGTAGACACAGAATTTGGAAGATAAAAAGATAAAATGGAGAATAAAAGCAATAAATGCCGTGGTGCTCGTGGTACATGATGTTAAAATAAAGGGGAAGGACAAACACTGCTGAATCGTGTAGTGATGACAGGAGGGAGTGTCGCTGAACAGCGAACTAAAAGAGAAGGCGTTGACACAGAATGTTTCCATAAAGGGATGCCATCTGCTGGGAGATGAGTAAAATAAAAGATGATCCACAAAAGATGTGGAAAAAGGAGAATAATTGACATGGAATTAAACTACCACGCAAGACCGATTCAGAAGAATGTGGGTTTAAGTCGAAGTAATTTAATGGAGATGAAATCTTGCACAAAATGACGAAAGCTAAAATTAGAGATTTTTTTAAATAAAAATAAGAAAATAAAATTTTGTAAAAGATTTACCAAATACTATATTCAGGATCTCTGAAGTCTTTTAAGGACTGGAAAGTGCTGATATATGTGGTGGAGAGCAGCTCTAGGTCTTTTTGCAGAGCTTGGGACCGAGTTATCATAGGCAGGGATGACTCGGATAGATTGGTTAGGAATTTGAGGTAATCTGTCAAAAACTTTGTGGACTGATTTTTAATGAAATCAAGAATTGGATCAATTTTGAGATCTTTGTGCAAGATTTCGTTTCTGACAAACTAGGGAGCATTAGTAATTTTTCTAAGGTGTTTATTTTGAAAAACGTGCAATTTTTTCAAGTGAGTTACTGCAGCAGAAGCCCAGATGGGAGATGCATATAACAAAAATTGGTGGGAAAGAAATAATTTATAGATCAAAAGCCTTGTGTCTGATTGGGAGCTTACTCTTTCGAGAAATTAAGCAATTGAGCGTTTGGCTCATTCCTGCCGCTTTTTGAAGTGCAGCACGGATGTGAGGGGAGAAGTTCAATTTTGCGTCGAAAATAAACCCTAGGTACTTAAATTCAGTGATCCAGGGGAAGGGTTGATCAAAAATGTTGATATTGGGTAAGTTTCCTATACACCTTTGCTTCGTAAAGAGGAGGCTTGCGCTTTTTGATACATTAACTTTGATTTTCCAAGCAACGAGCCAGAGCTGAAGCTTTGTGATGTAATTTTGTAATCTTTCAATAATTTTGAGATTACAAGTGTGTTGACTTGTGTTGACTAATGATAGCAGTGTCATCCGCATACATAGCTAAATGGACATTGACAGCCTTCGGAATGTCGTTAATATATAGGTTAAAAAGTCTTGGTCCAAGCAAACTTCCTTGAGGAATTCCACTTTTTACCGGACGAGGGCTGGAGAGGCAGTTTCGACTCTAACTCTAAACTCTCTCGAGTTTAGGTACGAGTAAATAATTTTTAGGATTTGGTCCGAAAATCCAAGTCTCATCATCTTGGATATTAAGCCATCATGCCAAATTTTGTCAAGGGCTTTGGCTATGTCCACAAATAGCATACCCGTGTCCTGATGGTTTTGGAAGCCTGTGTGAACTAATTCAGTGACTGAGTAACTTGGTTACTGTATAGCACTTAGTTTCAAAGCTATGCTGTTCTGGAATAATAATATTCCTGGCTAAGAAGTGTTGGTTCAGGCGATTCAAAATCACGAATTCGTATACTTTACTCAAACTACTGAGTAGTGACATTGGACGATAATTTTGAGGATTAGAATAATCAGAATTGGGTTTAAGAATGGGGATTACCACGTCCATCCTCCAGCTTTTAGGGAAGTAGCAATTTTCCAAAAGCATGTTGAACAGCAAAGCAATGAAAACGATAAATTTAGTGGGAAGATTTTAAGGATACGATTTGTGATGAGATCAATTCCAGGAGATTTGTTTGGTTTGAGATTTTTAATGAATTCCTGTATATCAGAGGGAGATGTTTTTTCCAGATCCATACAGGTAGGGGAGTCAAGGAATCTTTGAACCTTCCTTTGTATATGTGCAGACAATCTAGGATTTTCTACATCAGTATTTGGTTCAAATTGTTTTTGAAGGCTGTCTGCTATTACCTCGGCTTTTTCAATCGGAGCAACTGCGATACTACCGAGAGCGCCCTTTAGGGGGGAAATGGGATGAAAAGGTTTTTCAGAAGGGAGGTACGCCTCCAAAGAGTGCCTGTTTCGGGAGATAACTCCTCAATTGTTTTCTCCCATCTTGCATGAGAGAGGTGTCTGATATCAATGGCTATCTCGTTGCTGATAGTACGGAGTTCATTTTAAGAGCAGGGTCTCTAGATCTTTGCCAAAATCTCCGTACCCTATTTCTGTGGCGAATTTTGGAGCGAATATCTGGAGGTAATTTAATAGGTGCGATTTTAAATTTGGGTTTTGAAGCAGCCACAAGTGCTTCGAAGATATTTTCTCCAAGCCGACCAATTACAACATCGAGATGCTCATTGCTGGGAGACTCCGGAATGGGGAGGCTTATTTTTAAGAAGGAATCGGAAGTTCTCCGAATTGGTGGAGAGTTGCTCTGGAATTTTCATGGTAGCAGAGTTAGGGTATAGAGTTAAAATGACTGGTAGATGATCCGAACAAAGATCATCTATAACTCTAATGTCATAATTAAAAGGGATATTTTTAAAAACAGCCAGGTCGATAATTGAGTCACGTGCTCCCGGCCGAGAACGTGAATTAATATGCGACGGAGTGTAAGGTGCAACAATCCTTGCATTAGGATAATTTTGAATAATTTTTTTAAGACGAAAGCCAAAATTGTTCGACCTGGTGTTATTCCACGTTTTGTGAGCAGCGTTAAGGTCTCCAGCAATGATTAAGTTATTACCTGAATTTAGAATTTTAAGAAAATCCTTTTCGGGGAATTTTCTCTTGATTTCCGCACAAAAACGAGCATAAGCAGAAACTACTCGGAGGGGAGGGAAATTATTAGTTTTAATTTCGATAGCAGTAGCATCCATATACTGTATCCCGGTAAAGGGGCTCTGCTTTGAACGAAATTACTCTCTCTCTTTTACAGTATATAGCGGTACCTCCTGCAGTACGAATTCTAGGAAAAATTACACGATCATCTTTATATAGATGATAATGGATTACCTTAACAGTTTATATGAATAATATTTATTACATGATTACCACAAATATAGATCTGTTAGATGGATTGGCAAAAAGAGCAGTTAGAAAACTAACTCATGTAGAAACAAATGATTAAGGATTAGTTAAGTCAATATGGCTCGAGTTTAAAGTTTTACCTCAAAAAGTGGAAAAATTAAGACGCAAAAAAGATAATTTCGTCTTATCTCTAAAAAATAACAGAGTAATATTGATGACAAAATCAAATACTACGATTAATGCAGTGTTTTTGAGATTCTTAAATGATACTGAGTGCAAAACCTACATTTCTTATTTTAGTTACCACAAGCCTTTAATAGCAAAGGTATGTACTGAAGTACCTATAAGCATAATGTAATTAGACTAATAATAATGATGATACTTTTCTATAAATGTATACAATATTTTTTTTTAGTGTTATGTATTGAAAATGAAAATTTTGTTTATACTCATACCTTTTCCCATCCTAATTATTTTTAAATACAGTTTGAAATAATAAAGATAATAGTATAAATTTATTAATTCTCTATATAAGATTACTTTAAAAAAAACTTAATTATACAATTCAAGACACATAAGCCAAAGAAGTTAACTTCTATAGCGTGTTCACGATGAGGAACGCACTCACTTTTTTCCCCATTGAGAGTTTAGATGGATGACTTGAATGAGGTTTGGATGAGTAAACTCTTGTAGATGTAAAGTTATTAATAACACCCTAGATAGATGAATACTGCCATCCAAAAGAGATTTGGTTATATCCCGACGACATTTATCCTCTTTCCACGTTGTCATAACGATTTTATGCACACTGATACTAATTTCCCATCCTTTTATTTTCCCATGTTCTTGAATTATTTCATAATTCACACAAACGTAAAAATTATTGCATGACACTTTTCTTTAGCTATTTAACTTGATAATTGAATGCAAACACTCTTAAACTATAATGGCAGTTGATACAAATTACAGGGATCAAGAATATTCAAAAAATGAACACACACTTCTGCCTACTATTTGTGAGCATTACAACAAGAATCCCGTTATCTTACGTAGTTTTAATTTAAAACTAATGAGTTCTTGCATGCTCAATATTTAAACAATAGAAAAAAATTCATGAAATTTTGTCAGAAAAAAATTATATTTATTAGATTTTACCTTGCCTGATTTGTTATGGATGAACGCAGACTTTTCCTAATAAGTGTATCTACCCAATTGATTTATATTTTAAGAAGCTCCAGAATTAAAAGATCTCCTTTCGCTTTCTTTTTGCATGTTAAAAGAAATCCCCAAAATTTGAAAATATTAAATCCTGAAAATTAACGTTATGCTCTTCAACTATGATGAAATTTAGATCAGACATATTCAAGTATTTGAAAATTTTGCACAACATAACCTGAACATTTAAATAAGATTCTACTTATTTTTAGTTTTTTTTAAAAACTTGGTTTACACATTCAGATATTTTAATCTGTTTATTTATCAAAAAAATAACTTTGATTTAGGTCTAAATCAGCTGAAGTGTATTAAGAATGTCAATTAAGCGTTCCGCTTTCCCTTGCGTATGTGCAGACAAACCACAAACTTCTTTTACTAAACTAAAGTTATTCAAAATAAACACACAAAAATTAATTAATGAATTTTTAATAGTCTACACATAATATTAAAAATTTGTAGACATAAAAAAATACATAATCTAGAATAACGTCAGAATAAAATTTTTCTTCGTCTATTATTTTTAAATTTAAAAATATGAAGCACTCAAAAGAGTACCTTGTGTTTAAAAGCGCTGCTTTATTGCACCTGTGCAGTTTTCTGTATTTAATTCAAAAGCTATAGCAAGAGTAATATCCACTTGCTCTTTTTGTAGCTGTAGTGAGGGTTCTGCGTTTTTTATGCGTGCTGCTTCTGTAATCGATCAATTTTCAATTCCCATAAATTTTGCAACTCTGTTTACTTTCTAGGAACCGTAAAATCGTAGGAATATTATCTATACACTCTTGTGATGAACATATAAAGCACAATTTCTATTAATCTTTTTGTAATGTTCCGAGCTCTAAACTTTATTTCAGTTGAGTCTGCTGTATATGAAACTCAGATCCTACTTGCTAATTTTGTAAAGATACCGCCGATTCTTCTAGCTCCTGTGGTAGCCACAGAGAAGGTTGCTCTATCCATCTAACTAATTCATCATGCTCCTGCTGTAAACACATCGCTGATCCTGGTTGCTCCAGCTCTAAACGGTTCTCTGATCCTGCTTGCTCCTGTTGCAGTGAATAAGCCGTTTGGGCTAGCTCTTCCTGTAACCATTTAGTCAGTTCTTGATCCTGCAGTAATAGCATCGACGTTCCTGCTTGCTCCTGTCTAAACAAATCTCCATTTCTACTTGCTCCTCCTGTAAATGAACAGCCACTTCTGCTTGCTCCTGTTGTAGGCATTGAGAGGATCGTGCTACCTCTTGCTCCAACACTCGAAAAATATCTGCTTGCTCCTGTTGAAAACGCACCTCCTGTCTTGATTGCTCCTGTAGTAAGGGCATTATTGGTCTTTCTTGTACCTGCTGCAAATACATCTCTGGTTCTGCTACCATTAGCTGCAAGGACATCGACTGTCGTGCTTCCTCCTGCTGTAAGCGGATTGCCTGTCCAGCTGGCTCCTGCTGTAAGCGGATTGCCTGTCCAGCTGGCTCCTGCTGTAAGCGGATTGCCTGTCCAGCTGGCTCCTGCTGTAAGCGGATTGCCTGTCCAGCTGGCTCCTGCTGTAAGCGGATTGCCTGTCCAGCTGGCTCCTGCTGTAAGCGGATTGCCGTCCAGCTGGCTCCTGCTGTAAGCGGATTGCCTGTCCAGCTGGCTCCTGCTGTAAGCGGATTGCCTGTCCAGCTGGCTCCTGCTGTAAGCGGATTGCTCTGTCCAGCTGGCTCCTGCTGTAAGCGGATTGCCTGTCCAGCTGGCTCCTGCTGTAAGCGGATTGCCTGTCCAGCTGGCTCCTGCTGTAAGCGGATTGCCTGTCCTACTTCTTTTGCCGTAAAGTTATCGCCGGTCCTGTTTGCTCTAAAAGTCTCGCTAGCTCCGATTGCTTCTGCGTTAAACTTATCGACGTTCCTTGGTCCTGCTGTAGGCCCTTGGCTGGCTCTTCTTGCCCCTGTTGAAAATATGTCGCAGGTCCTCCTTGCCGCTGCTGTATATTCTGTGAGGATTCTGTTTGCTCTTGTTGTAATAGTCGAGTAATTTCTGCGTAACACTGCTTTAACTGGAGAATTTCTGCCTGCTCCTCTTTCGATACATTTCTTGCAATTTTTTGCGGAAATCGTGGAGATACTTTGGCATTCTCTTGTAGAACTCTCTAGTATATCTTACAAATCCTTGATCTAACGTTTGAAGTGTGAGCATAATTTCTTCCTGAAGACGTTGAGTGCTTTTCACTTGCTCCTGCTGTAGTCGTTGAGCGGAACGAGCTAGTTCTTGCTTCAACCATCGAACGGATCCAAATTTCATTTCTTCTGTTTGCTCTTGCAGTAAGCGTCGCATGGGTCGTCGCACTGCCTCCTGTCGTAACTGAAAAATTTCTGCATATCCTTCTCTATCTCTACAACTTTTTCCTTCCTCTTCTGTAGCTCATCAGTATGCAAGTTGTACTCCATCTGAAGCTTAGAAATTGCATTTCTTATCTCTTGCTGCTTGACTCGAACGAATTCTATCATCTTTTTATATAACGAGCAAGTTGTGTTCAATTCTTCCAACTGGATTTCTTTTTTAATATTGGAAACCAATTCCATGGCACGCTCATTTACATTTTTACTATGCTCGGTGGTTTCTCTTGTGGAACAGAAATCTTTTCTTTCTTCAGCTTCTTTTCTAACAATTTTATCTAATCTGTCACATTCCATATCTATGAATGCGAGTTTCTGCGCCATAAAATCTAAATTCAGACAGATGTTCTTTTTTGCAATTAAGAACCTAAAACGTTAAATAAATTATAAATGGAAGTTGTGAGTTCAACACTATTATGTAATATAAGTATAGTTTCTGGCTGAGTGTTATTTACGGTCACACAATAATTACAGGATATCATTGCGTCAAAGTGTTATCAATGAATATTATTTTTCAGATTTGTGAAACGTTACGATTCGCTTATGGCTAGGTGAAGTGCTTTAATACTTTAACCCAACGAAGCCTAACATTTTTATTATTCTCAAGCATAACAATTTGATTAGTACTTCATTCCGAGAAAAAACAGTGTACAGAATAGGAAGTGAAATTGTCACTTCGTTAAAACCATTAAAACTAAATTTAAGAATATTCGGCTTAGTGTACATTGCTTGAAAGTGTAGGGAGACAAATAGGAGTTACCATGGACCTTAAAAAGTGGATTAGATGACCAATTCCTTTTTATTCAACACGAGCCTCTTCGATAAATGCAAATAAGATGCAAGACCCACTCTTGTGCTTAAAGATTTAAATAGAAAAAAGAAAAATTGGTGCAAGTTTGATATCGGGGGTAATAGCGCCAAGTTATTCTTTATGCTCGCCAAGAAGCGATAACATTACAATATGGTTACCTTAATATTTTAATCTGTCGAGGTGGTTGCCATGGGGATAACGTATGTTAGAAATAACTTTTATTGGTTTTTTCCGTTGTAACCCTATTAATTTCAGACGACTTTAATAAAAATTTCTAATTTCTGTAACAATTTAAAATTTTCAGTGTAATTTTTCTGTTGATTGCGTCTTCGGTTTAATTCTCTGCTATTTTCGAATATGGATATTTCTAAAATGATTGAGTACTAGAATATTTTTTTCTTAGAAGAAAAAGTTTTGTGCTTCTAATTATCACTATAAATCGTTTATCTTCGTTTTATTTTACGTTTTAAAAATGATTTTTTACGTTCTTTATTCGATGAAATTCGTTGAAGGAACTTGAAGTGCAAGTTTCATATTGCAAGCTCTTTCACTATTTTGTAATTAGAATTCTTAATTTTAACATACATTATGTAATTATTTTATTCATAATGTATTAAAAAAATAGAATTACTATGTATAATAATCATAATATATTAGTTTTTTATAATTGTGTCTTTTAACATTTTATAAAATTATTACATATTGTAATTAATATCGTTATTTATTTATTATATTATTTATTTATAACTATTTTTGTCGTTTATTTATAGCTATTCTTATGTTATTTATTATGTAATACGAGTAATCTTATGCATTATTTTTATTTTCTTACAACTCGATGATTATTCTTTATAATTACTGTTAAATTATATTATATGATTATTATTTCTAATAACTTATTAAATCGTACTATATGAATATTACATATAATTACGATAAAATAATATAAGATTATATGCTGCTTATAATACTATTATTTCTACACATTACTTTTTATTACACATTGATATTCTTTATTGATTGATCTAGCTTATTCTCAATCTCTTCATATATCCTTTATTTGAAATAAATTTCAATGTATATTTCAAAACAATCCTTTAAAATTGTGTATCATTAAATTATACCGCTTGGCCGCCATATTGGATTCCAATACAGCAACAAGAACCGCTGCATGGCGTGATCTTTATTATGCCAAGCAGCGCTTGGCGCTATTACCCCAGATATCAAATTAGTTCCGGAAAATTTAGCTTTCTTTCAGGCCGTTCTTATCCAGTATACTCCCCAATATAATAAGATTGCAAAATTTGTCATTTACCAAATGATTAAAAATCTGCTTAAAATAGTCAATTAATATAGATAATTTTGAAAAATAATCACTCAATGAATTCATTTGAGGTTTTTCTGAAACAAGCTACTTCTTGTCATATACATATGGAAAAAATACAAAAGCACTACTTAAAAGCTCACTCATTTCTGTCTTCAATGCAGTCATATTCATTTACTTGCAGTCTATTCAATTCACTTGAATTTAGTTTTGCGAAATACAAATGTAAATGAAGCGAAACGATACTGTATTGCACAATAATTATGTTGCGGAAACTTTAATTATATCTCCACACTCTGAAGCAGCACGAGGGCTTTTGGCTATGGACCTTGTACCTTTGAACCAGTCACGCCCGGATACGGAAACCCAAGCACCCCATTAAAATTCTACATGGTACCAATAGTAGAACATTGAGCTTCAACGGATTAAACATACTTCACTCCTTTTAAACGATGGATGTTCAGAAGCACTAGGTTTGAAATTCTCGACTCGAACCCTCGCGACGACGACCACTCAACACCTGTGGCTCGTTAATGAGACGTAATAATTCAATCATACCTAGTGAGTGAGTGAATATTAACGTCACACTATTCAGCTACACGAGGGCTTTTGGCGACGGACCACGCAATTTTGAACCATGGTCAAGTGACGTGGACGACACCTGAGCTGGCATCCCCCTCTCCTAACTACCACACCACACCAACGGGAGGACGTTTCAGCTCTCGACAGATTTAGCGTGCATTGCTGCCCTACACGGCGGGTCTTTAGTGGTACTGGGCTCAAACTCGTGACAAAGCCATCCACGATCCGATACCTATACCACTCGGCTACCGCGGCCACATCATACCTAGCAAAGAAATATAATCGGCTATTCATATAGTTTTATACAGCCTCTCTTATACTGTGTGTTTTGTTTTATACAATACTTTCTTGCTGAACTTATAATTTGATAAAATAATATTTTACTTAAAAATTTTAAACTCATTCCTTGTATTAAGTTTGGAGGACACATTTCATAATTTTATGACAAAACTTGCTGTGTTAACTGCGAAAACAGTTTTTCAATCTATACAACAGGATATTTCAATCTCTTTTCAGATACTTCCGTTTCTTACAAGAATTTTAAGTAGCTTACTTTACATTTTAACAATCTTTTCAAAGGATTATTATGCGAATATATTCAAAGGATAATGAAAGACGATTTCAGAGAATAACATGATCCTGATAGAATTCTAAATTTCAATTATTCTTCAAGGTAGATTTCGTTTTGCTCCGAATTAAAATCAGTTCCCTTAACTGTTTCTACAGAACAAATTTGAAATCACGGTTTAATGACGACAACACCAAGTTGATACATTAATTACCTAATTGAGTATGGACGATGAAGCTAAATTCCACTGAACATTCAAATATGTATCAACTTTTTTTTAATCAGTTATATATGTTTTTCTAACTAGAGGACATTTCGTTTATTATAATGATTTTTCTTATCTTTAATACTTTGATTTTCTTGTTTTAAAAGTGAAAACATTATTACGGATTCGACCGAGTAATAGCAGAAATTGATTTATGAATAGATTCTAATCATTTAATGTGTGTTTTAACAGTTACAAATTCTATTTGGATGCGTGATAAAAAAATAACATGCCACGAAATTTCTAAGTTTTCCCGAATATATTTTTAAAAATTTGGATTCCTTTTATTGCCTTTTCCCTTTTAAACACTTACTTGTCGATATTTTTTTATTAAAAGAGTTTAAGGGGACACAGTACGATTCAATTGACCAAAATCGGTCAAAAAATCAAATTTAATTTTTTAGCCTTAATCTTTCTTTGTATACTTTTCTGTAAGCTCTAAACTTAAAAAACGCAGAATTATGATAGCTTTCACGTTCGTTTTTATTCACATCCCTATGGAAATCAAAACTTTAAACTGACTTATCTCAGAAAGATAAAATAACTAGCTTGTCTTAATTTAAAATGCTAAGGCTTTTTTCTATTACGTTTAATGCTTTGAAATTTATTTTACCATTGCTAATAGTACATGTAACAAAAGTTGGTATGCATTTTTGAATCAAAGCAATATTTATTTTTTAAAAATAATTAAACTCAGAATTTATACATTTTTTAAGGAATTTTCAATAAACATTCATAAAAAGAAATATTGTAGGAATACCAATCACTTTAACGCAAAACCCATACCAACTTTTATTATACATAGTTTGATGTTCTTGCAAATCAAATTTAATGCATGTACGTCAATTTTTGTAGGAGGAGTAGCATTTTAAAATCACTTCAAAAAATTTAAGTTTTTTCTTTAAAAAATTACATGGTTAACTTTTTATGAAATTTTGAGCACAAAATCTGTTTAATATAGTATATATAACGAGGCAACCAAAAAATTTTTGAAAATCCTTAAATTAAAAAATTTTGCTCAAATCGTAACATGTCCCCTTTAATGGCATTCAGAAAATGGCATTAGTTCTCCAGAAAGAATTGGTACTAACCTCATTTTACATTTTTCAAATATCTCAATGTCTAATTATTCTATGGAATACATTAGTAAAATATTACTAGTTTCTTCTATAGAAGATTCAGTTTTATTGCTGTTCGAAACTAAATTACGACGAAGTCATTATAAACAAAACCTTTCATAAGCAATTACTCAGAAGTACAAATCGAAGTTTGTTATACAAAAAGAAAAATAGATAAAAATTCTTCTTACCAGAATTCCTTAACCAAAAATTATTCGGAGCTATGTGGGAACTCCTCGCATCAGGTTTATTTCACCTGATATGCTTTGTTCCAGGTTTAGAGTGAGTATCCAGAAATAAAATACGGTCTTGTCCTAATAGGAAAGAAACAAATAGCATTAAAACATGAAAACCAAGTGCATTTATTTGGAACTTTCCAAAAATTATAGATTATGTAACCATGGCTGAATTTAAAATATATAATACGATTTTATAACTAATAATTATATAATAAATAAATTGCCTTAATAGACTTCAAAAATGTATGATTATTTACAAGATTTTTTTTCCTTTTGTATTATATCTTTAGTCAACACAATATCAAAATAAAATACTTTTCGAACGATAAACCTATTCAACACAAAATAAATTAACTGTAACACTAAAAAGAGCAAACACCTTCCTATATAAGGGATCGTTCGAATTTCCAAAAAATTATTTTAATAATTTATGTAGAATGATTGACTGATTGCTTTTAAACACATTTAAGGGCACAGGAATGAAATATGAAATGGCACCCTACCACAACAAGATAAGGACTTTGGGAGTTTTCAACATTTAGCATGCATCAGTTTCCCTACGCCTTAGTCTTCACTTTTGTGTTTGAGTTAACTTTATATGTTTTTTTAGATAAATCTGAACTCGAACTGTAGAGTTAAAAACTTAGCCACGAATTCTAGACCATGACCACTATCCTACGTCCATGTAAATTGTCATGTTGGGGTTTTTATTCATGATGCCTGTCTGATGGTGTCAGATCGAAGCCCACAATACCTTGTGGCAAAGGACAAGATTGCGCATGTCATCAGCTGTAGCTTTGAGCACCATAGAGGGGACAATAAGATTTGGCTCACGAGAAGAATTGTGGAAACCTCACGAGAACAAATGTAGCTCAAAGGCTGTGTTTAGAGTACTCCCCTGCTATATGAAGGTACTAATATTTATAAATATCCTTCAGGATTCGAACCCAGATTCTTAGGCATAGTAGTCATCGTCACTACCCACTACACTAGATGGGTGATCGGGAATTCGTATAAATATTCACTGTCTTTTCAGCATACTTCTAAAAATGCTGATATTTAAAGAGCACTTAAAATTCCCACATTCAAAACTTATATTAAGAAAATTGCGATTTTTTTTATTCATTACTTCTCACACACATAATATTAATATTATTAACCTTGAAAACTATGTACCACATGATAATACCAAGTGGCCAAGGGAAATTGTTCTCGACTCTCACAACCCCCGTAACGTTAAATATCTTCATTTGCCGGTGGCAAATGACATGCTAAATTAGTAACTTCCTCTTCCTCTTAACTTTATTTCAATTATTCATTTTTAACAGCTTAAATTTTTTTTCTACTTTGCACCCACACAGGCAAGATTTTCAATCTTATATCTTTCAGCAACTTCAGAGCAGCCAATCTTGAGCCATCTTACTTCACCCTCTCGACCAATAGCACAAAGTAGGCATTCATCAACTTCAGGACTAACTTTCCTTCTCTTGGACTTTGCCTGCAGGCACCACATAGCCACTCCCACTTTCCACGTTCGATCCACCAATCAGGATGCTTCCTCTCCACTCAGGACTGCTACTTTCGCCAGGCACCAATAAATTACGTGGTCCGTCGCCAAAAGCCCTCGTGTAGCTGAAAAGTGCGACGTTAATATTCAATCAATCAATCAAAGCCAGGCACCAATAGACTATGATATGGGCTGGAGGCTCGCTTATCGAGCCATATGCCCAGTGACTTGAAGCGTAGTGATTCAACATACTTTGTAGATATTTTAATGGTTATTCATTGCATCCGAAAAATGTCTTACAGTGTATCAGTTCTTTTTTGCATATGTAGGGAATATTTATGAGAAACATGTGAGAAAACCACTGGATTTTAATCATCCACTTCTCTCTAGCTGTCGGAGATAAAAAAAAAATTAAGATCTCAAAGAAAAGAGATTCGATTTTAATACTGCATTTCTCCGCAGATAGATCATATGCACGTGGAAATTTTTTAGCAAATATATTTATCAGAGAAATAATTATTCTTCACATCGCACAAAATAAAATGAATGTTTTGATACAAACAAATAGGACAAAGTATACAATATGATTAAACACTTTTCTCACTTTTTCTTTGCTCATAATGAGTGGTTAAATTTTGCTTTCACAAGTACTTTAGAAATTGTCAAAATTTCTTTCAGGAGAGAATTTACAAAATTTTTTTTTCATAATTCCAAGTTTGGACTGCTTACGACACCTAAAGCACAGTAACTATACCGATTGTTCGCCAAGTTGCATGCATTTGATGGTTCATGAAACTTGCAACCCTGGCAATTCAAGGGTATCACCCAATTATCTTGAGCAAGTACTGTTTAGGAAATTTTTGTAATATCTGCAAGTCTAAAAAAAATACTGCTTGTATTCAGTTGCATGTCCGTTTACTTTTATAACGGCATTTAAACGTCGTGATATCGTTTCGACTAACATCTTTGTGGTATCTGAAGATAGTTTCCCCCTTTTATCTTGCAACACTCTTGTTTTAAATAGATTTTGTTTATAAATATGTGTTTATGGATTGCTGTCTTTTCGATATGACCCACAGATCTTCAATGGCTTTGATGTCGAAGACTGGAGGTGTATGCAACTGTTGTATCGAAAGAATGATACCACATTTTGACTGCAACCAAATTTTTCACATTTTCATTTAGATTGTTTCGAAGTAAATCCTAGTGAACCATATGGTTCCTTATCCTATCTGTGAAAACTAAATTTCCTCCCCTCATGAAGCCATACAACCTCAAACCATGATGGAGGTCCCCCCCCCCCTCCACATGCTTAACTGTCGGATGTAATTTTTTTGGGTCCAAAACTGTACACATAATGCTGTACGAATAAATCTCCATACAATGGGACGGCCATCACTGCCAAAAATGTTGAATCTACATGCAGCACTAAATCTAACTTTCTCCTAAAAGCTTTTGTTCTTCAATTGATGAGTTTTGGAAAACTTCAATTGCTTTTTCTGATTTTGCAAGGTGTGATGAATAGTTTCTTTTTAACAACTCGACTTTTACATCCGGCTTGTCTGATGATATTTCGCACAGTTTCATCACTTACACTTTTAAACAGGATTTTAGGGGATCTGTAGCACATGATTGTTTGAAAAATTATCATTTTTTACATTTTCTAAAAGTTCAAATCTTTCTGTTTAAAAAGATATATGATATGAGGAAATAAGATTAGAATTATTTTATAATGCAGCTACTCCTTGACGTGTATCAAATGAGCTCTGCTAGGAGCACCTCCCGTTGGTGTGGTGTGATAGTTAGGAGAGAGGGGTGCCAGCTCAGGTTTTGTTCACGTCACTTGAAAATGATTCAAAATTACGTGGTCCGTCGCCAAAAGCCCTCGTGTAGCTTAACAGTGTGACGTTAATATTAAATCAATTCTGCTAGGAGCACCTGCGTTTCTCCTTGCATAAGTTTCCTATGAGCACGAATCCTTTTGCGTTCAAGTGAAAAAAAATAAGAGTGTGTATTGGGATTTTCAAAAAGTGTACGAGTACACGGTAGGGCGTTAATAACACCATATGGTCAGTGATTTCAAGGTTAACATTAGTAGAATTAAAAACTCTAAAATTATAGGCATAAATATGGCTATTGCCCAGCTCAATGCGAATAGCAAAATTAATTATTTTAAGACATTGTGATATTATACCAAGTTATAACTGCATGTCATGCTATAAAACCTTAGATGCATGTAGGATTCGTGCAGCCCAACGAAAGCATCTTAAGATCCCCAAAAAAGGCAAAATTTTCATAAAGAAAAAAAAAGAAAAATAGAAGAGTCTTTTGTAGGCTCAGAGGGTAAAGAAAATGCTTCATATGCTTCTTCTGTAAAATACAGTTGAACCTGTTTTTTTCTACGGTAGATAGGGACCGCATAAAAAAAATCGCACAAGAAAAATATTCAAAATTTTCATAAATTCTTACATATACCAAATTATTGAAAATACTACAAAAAAGCTTTCTTTTATGCGGTGGATAGGGGACGCTTAAAAAAAGTCGCATTTATAAAATATGCCAATTATTTACGAAATTTATGTAAGAGTACTTTTATAACAAAATAAATAATTAAATATTACACATGGAAACATTTTAAAAACATATTGTATATACAGGGATAAATGCACATACATAGTTCATCGCTACTCATCGTAATCCAAAGCTCTGTGTGATGAATAAGTTCAAAATCGCTTTCGTTACTTGAAGGTTCAATTTCAATTTATTTATTTTTTGGCAACATAAATTAAGGGGGTCACTTCACGCAGCATTTTCCCTATCTCCGTAATGTTAAAAATGACCAATTTTAAGGAACATTTTTAAAAAATTGGCAGGTTATACAGTCATGAATTTTTTTGTGTGCATTCATTGTATTGTTTTTATTAATTTGATGAGAGTATTTTTCAAAATTTTGATTAGTTGTTTTTAAAAAAATTCATATGTGGAGTAACACGTCAAAATTTTTAAAACGGTGAAAATTCTTGTACATTTTAATCCATAAATAATTTTTGAATAAAATTTTTGACAAAATCTCTCATTAAAATATTTATTTGTATAGTGTTAACACATGTGCAAAGTTTCAAGGCTATAAAATAAGTAGTTTTTTCAAAAATGTTCCTTTTGTGTTGAAATTTACAGTTTTGAGAAATAGAGATTTAAAGTAAAAACTTACTATTAACTAATGCATACCAGAACTATAACTTGAATTGCTGGTGTCATCTGCAAGATTATCTTCTTGTCTACATTTTGTTTGTTTTTAATTCTAGCTTCTTTGGTTCATTGTAAAACTGCTTATTCTGCTTTCTTAATGCACGCATGATCTACATCTTGCAACGCTCGACATTTGTAAAATCCAGGAGTTGAATGTTTAATACATCTAAAACTTTTAATTTAGTAATAACACTTTGATTCTATAAAGACATTGCCTCATGTACTCCAGTTTTTAAAGTTCACATATACAGTTTTTGGAATTATAGACCAAATACTATTTACGCTTTCACTAAAATTTTGAGTTTTATCAAACAAGCATCTAGATAAAAGTGCAAGACTAGAGACCTCTAAATACTTTTTTTATGCAATTCCTAATTGCAATAGGTAAGTTGTGTTTATGCTTATATGTGTAACCACATATAAGCATAAACACATGCATATGCTTATATGTGTGTTTATGCTTATATGTGTTATATCTACACCACGTCACCTCCCATGGGGCATAAACCGTGTCGTAGATTCAAATCTGGGGAGATTTTATCACAAATATAGCCTTAATAGCTTGCCTTATGGCTGACAAGTTTACCGAGTTGTTTTGAATAGCGAAAACGTAGTATCTTTGCAATTTATCTATTTCTGCATCTGTCAATCTATTACGCCATCCTAGAGATTTTTTGTCCTCGAGCTCTTTGCCTTTTAATTTTAATACCCTGAGTTGTGTCCCCAACCTTTTATCAACATGACCAACACATTCTAATTTTTTAATGTTGACATCTCTGTAAAGTTTAGATTCTAAAACTGCTTTGCATGTTTCAGAGTTCCCATATAGTTCAAGTATTGTGTATATCGTAAATTGTGCAATGCCTTTGAGCGATGGTAAATACAAAAAGTGCACCTTCAACTTCCATTCCCGTATTATTTCCAACGTTATTTTCAGAACACTCATTGCAATGTACATTGTCGTTAAAATTACATGCGCATTTCCTCGATAATATTTTAGCATCAACAATTTTCCCAGTGTCCCCACTAACTGCCATAACAATACCATTTACAGAAGTATGACCCCTTTTTTTTGACAGGTACCATCGATAGCCACCGGTACATTTGGACTTCCATTATTATTTATTACTGCATTATTGTTTCGGCAGCAGTGAACGTCATAGACGATTTGGCTACTTTCTATGTTGCGTTATTTAATTTATGCATGGACTCGCAAAAACACTTTGGTGGAGGTGACAGATTCATAACTCCGCAAAATATTTTCGCAACTGCTTCTTTTTTAATATACCTCATAACATATAAAAGCCTAGTGTTCATGTAATTGTATATCTTTTTTGATTAACTACTGCTTTAGTAAACTTAGGAAATGTTTTAATAACACCACAAAAATCACAACATATTAACAATTTGGTAGCCAAACCCTGGATTTGGCAACCAAAATTTATGTGAATACCTTGTTTTTTACATTTTATTTATGTAATTAATGTTGTTTGAAAGCACAAGAAAACAGTACAATGTCAGTCATTTCACAAAAACATTCAAATGAATTTAAAAAAGAAACATACTCTTTATTAAACTTACCTCTAACTAAGTGTAAATAATTTATATTTGAAAGTGTAATACATTAATATTACGTTCTGTTGTATTTATTTTATGTTAAAATTGTAATATTCGCAAGCAACGCAGTTTCTTAAATTATAATGGCGATTCAATGAAAAACATAGCGAAATGTTGACAATAGTCAAGTTGGCAAATATCTAGCTACTTTCATAGCTCGAGCTTTATTA
>BMAV01005741.1:216457-229072 GCA_019973955.1 Trichonephila inaurata madagascariensis | reverse complement strand
TGGCTGGTACTGATTCTCCCTGTTGTAAACGTTTGGCTGGTACTGATTCTCCCTGTTGTAAGCGTTTGGCTGTTTCTTCTTGTTTCCTATTTAAACGGATGATTGGTCTTCCTCGTTTTAAACGAGGACGAGTAGCAGGTGCTGCTTGACGATGCTTGCGAGATGACGCTTCTTGCCCTCGTTGTAAAAGTGGCGAGGATTTTTTTCGCTCTTGTTCTAATAGTTGAAAGATTTCTGCGTGCTTCCTCTGTAATCGAACAATGTCTTTCTCCACCTCTTTTTGTGCTGTTTCATTTCTCTGTAGTAATCCTAGGGATACTTTGGCGTTCTCCCGCTGATACTGTTCTTTAATTTCTCTCAATGCATTTTGTAATTTTTGAATTGTGCCCTTTATTTCTTGCAGTAAACGTTGAGAGCTTTTCATTTGATCTCTTTGTATCCGTTTAAAGGATTGTTCTAGCTCTTGAATTAGCCATGGAACGTATCCTTCTTGCTCCTGCTGCAAATGAATCACCGGCTCTGCTTGTTCCTGTTGTAACTGAACAGTTTCCGCATGTCCTTGCTCCATCACTGCAATTCTTGCTTTTCTCAGCTGCAGCAGTAGAGTGTTCTTTTTATACGTCATCTGCAGCCCGGAAATTTTTTTCCTTGTATCTTGTTGCATCTTCCAAACGGTTTCTACTATCCTGTAAAGTAACCATCGCTTACATTTCAGTTCTTTTTTACGGCGCTCAATTTCTATGTTACGCTCAGTTACTTCTTCCGCTTGATCGGCCACTTCTCTAATGGGAGCGTCAAAACCCTCAATTAATTTTATATTTGGAGGTTCGTACATTTTTTTCAAATAAGAACCTAAAACATTGAATAATTTGTGAATGGCCATGCCTACATTGGAAGGAGTTATAAGATCGAAACCCAATTTTTCTATTTTTACTAGCTCACCTGGCCACAAGTTTCTGTGGCTTTTTTAATACGTTGATTTAATTTTATTCTAAGATATTCAATGCAGTCAAATTAATTTTCACTTACAATTTCGGAGAGTAGAAATTTAGCATAAAACAACATAATGATTTTAATTTTTCATTTTATTCATCTCCAATTGGACTATAGTATATTGAATTAATTGCTTATGAAGTTGTTAAGTAACAACACACATAAGATTTAGTTTTATGAATGAGGGGACTAACGTTAATTTTTAACAATTTTTAATATTATTTTTATCATTTTAAAGAATACAAATAAATAAGTTTATATAACTTTTCGCTAATCGGTACACAATATTTTTCGATAACCCGTCTTTTGCTAACTCAAATAGATTCGACGTTCTCCTCATACGTGAGCATATAACATATAGTTGCCTATTCGAGAAACAAATATTTTCTAAGTTCAAACATCAAGTGGACATTGTTTGGCTTTGAGAATTACTTATGGTCATCGCGAAAACCAAACGAATTGTTGCTTCAAGAAGTTTCCCGATAATTCTTTTGATGAATAAACATGCACCGTTGCATAATCTAGGTGGATTTAAGTTACGCAGCAAAATAACCGGTGAACCAATCTTCAAACGAATATTGTGTGGTGGCATTCCTGATACACCCAGTTAATTCACAATCTCAGTTGGAATATTTATGGTTTTGTTTTCATCAACAATAGTGTCCATTAATTTAAAAGGCATTGAATCACCTGGCAACAACTCTTTATTTGAAAGTTTATCTAAGCCCGTTTCGGTTAAAAATCAAGAGGGAGAAATCACCTCCGGTTTTATTTCGGCAATGTCCGAATTCAGAAAATTATTTCAAAGCTTCCCAGGGCTCATTGAAGCAGGGAAAGCACTCAAAAATGCAAAAGGCCCCGAGGAAAGATTAGGCATCTACTTTGGTGCCATGGCTTTAGCCGTAAACCTCCACACCTCACAATGATTTATAACCAATCCGGGCTTAGAATTGCGTCATGGAACGTGAACAGTATCCGATCACGTACTGTTGAATTACGGGATTTTATAAATAGACATTCCCTTGATATTATTTTAATTCAAGAAACACACTTGAGACCAGATGTAAATTTCAGAATTCCAAACTACGCCACATACAGAAATGACAGGCAACATCAAACAATCCCGTCAGGAGGCACTGCTATTTTGCTAAAATCCTATCTCAATCACCACCACATTCCAACACCCCCTTCTCGGAGCCGTTGAGTTGACGATCGTTGTAATCGACCTCCCCCCCGAGGGAGGAACCACTACTAGTGGTGGCAATCTACAATTCCCCCCCCCCCCCCCTCCAGCCGACTGAACTCACGGAGAAAATTTTCGCCCTTGGACACTCCATTTTATGCGGAGATTTCAACGCCCACCATACTTCACTGGGGCTGTCTTCACGACAACTCCAGAGGGCTGCATATCAAAATATTAATAGACAATACTGATACTGATATACTAGCCCCCGACACAACCACGCGTTTTGGCTATAACTCCGCTTCCACAATCGACTTCGCTCTAACAAGAAATTTCTACTGGAATTCCAGTATTATTTCTCTGCCGGAGCTTAGTTCTGACCACAATCCTTTAATTCTAAACTTTCAACCCACAATCCAGTTTAATTTTCCTACACGAAACGTTTCTACTGACTGGGAACGCTTTCAAACACACCTCTCAAACACACCCACTTTTCAACCAATCACAGCTCACACATGACAGGAAATTAAAAAGCAGGTCTCCACACTCACAAATCAGATTCTCGTGGCCTACAACTCAGCTTCGAAACTCATACACATGAACAATAATTTTTACATTGATAGTGATTTAAAAAAGAAACCGCTCTTTAAACTTAGAAGTAAAGCTCGCAAAATTTATCAATACACTCGCCATCCATCACAGATAAAACAATTTTAAATATACTCCAACACAAAATTCACAGGAAAGTCCGTGACTTCACTCAAAAACAGTGGGAAGAAACGCTCACTTCTCTGGACACTGATGTCGGCTCCTTATGAGGCTTAGCCAGAAGTTTCAGGAAGAAGAGATCTCCCATTCCTACACTCAAAGATCACACCACCATAGCATATTCGGGCACAGAAAAAGCTAAAACATTAGTGGACTCTCTCGAAAATCAATTTAAACTGAACGACATTTCCAATCCACAACACGACAAAAACCACACACGGCTGGTTTCTAGATTTTTCACTAACGATAGCAATTTCGATGATAACCCAACTAATCCTAAACCCTTTGAAATTCTGACCTATATTAATAAATTAAAAATTAGGAAAGCCCCTGGAAGGGAAGTAATTTCAAACAAGATGGTTCGAAACTTTAATAAATCCACTATCTTTCAAATTACTAACATTATTGAAAATATCCTAAAAGTGGGTTACTTCCCACAAGCCTGGAAAATAGCTTCAGTTATCCCGATTTTGAAACCTCTGGTAAGGATACAACTTTACCAGAAAGTTTCAGACCCATCTCATTGCTCCCGATTCTCAGTAAGTTAGCTGAGAAAATTATTCTAAGCAGGCTCTGCTTACATCTCAACACTAATGACATTCTCATTCCCCAGCAGCACGGCTTCCGAGCTGAACTCTCCACATCACACCAGCTTCTGCGGGTGGAGTACATTAAAACAGGATTTAAAGATCCGAAATGAACAGGAGCTGTTTTCCTTGATATCCAAAAAGCCTTTGATAGAGTATGGCACACAGGCCTACTTTATAAACTGATCAAAATTAACACCCCTACTCACCTAATCAAAGTAATCTCTTCTTACCTTTGCAATAGAACTTTCTCTGTCAGAGTGAATAACATCCACTCTACTAATCCCCAAGGAAATTTATTAGCCCCTGCCCTCTTTAATATCTATGTAAATGATATTCCTAGGACCACCCAGACCACAATTTGCATGTATGCTGATGATACCTCGATCTGAGCGCAAAGCAACGAACTTGCTCTCATCACACATTTTCTACACAAACAGCGAAATTAGAAGAATGGTTCTCAATATGGAAAATCGCATTAAATGTATCAAAAACAGAGGCCGTCTTCTTCTCTTACCACATTAAAAAACAACCACCTGATTTGTATTTACACAACACCCACGTCCTTGGTCTCGCAACACTAAATGCCCAGGTGTAATCTTAGATAAACGCCTCTCGTTCAAACAACATAACACACATTCGCAGAAACTTTAATATTGCCGTGGCTAAAGTTTACCCCTTTAATTGCGCGGAATTCATGTTTATCTATTAAAAACAAAATGTTTATTTATAAAATGATCCTCCGACCTGTTCTCATGTATGCATGTCCAATCTGGGGGCACGCAGCCTATTCTAACATAAAAATTTTAGAAACTGCTCAAAGTAAAATAATTAGAATTATCACAAACGCAGTCTGGTTCATGAGAAATGATGATCTCAGATCTGTGTGTGTGGCCTAAAGCTCAAAACTCTTAAGGAAGTATTTAAGAAAATATCCATTAAATTCTTTGAAAAAATAGACTCGCATGATAATAGAGCAATATAGCCAGAATTGAAATATATAATTTATATCCTCTTTTTAATCGTCCTCGAAATATTCTTATCAAAATTCATCTTTTCCAAAGTGTTTCCACTGCAACCTTCAAAATTATCTGAACTAACCATCTTCCAATGGGCGACTCTTCAGACCGAGGGCTGATTTCGACGAAGCGGGTTCTCCACGCGTTGCTCGTTTTTTCTTCCTCCTCATTCTGGATTTTCAAGCCAACTGCGCTAGCTCGGTCTCCGGGCTAACCATCGTTCGGCACAATTGTTTTTTATGCACATACACAAACTCACAAACAATTACACTAAATAATTAAAAGTAATCTCACTCATTTTCTACACCATTTTTTCACACCCTAATGATTCTTAAATTTTCACGCAATTTTATAATGTAAATTCTTAATTTTAACTTTTAATTTCATCTTTAACTAATATTATTTTAAAGCAGCAAAGGGCTAAGGTAAAGCCAAACCAATGTTCACTCCCCATTTTTCCATGACAGGAGTTTAAGCTTCCCTGCGGAAAGCTAGCACTCCATCAACCATTCAATATATATATCTGAAAGTTGATTTCGTTAACATCAACACATTTTCTGCCTAAGTAACAGGATTACGGTGTCAATCATTATCTATATATATAGATATCTATTCAACATATCCAGAAAAACATTCTCAATCAGTTCATTTTTTGTCTGAACAGCAGTGCAGAAGTTGCTTACAGTTCGGGATACAGTTCATTTCTAATATCTAGCATTTAGAAAATAATTGCGCCGATTGATCAACTTGCAATTGCACACGCGTTTTTATGGTCAATCGAAGTGTTTTAACTTTTCGCCATAAGAACGATTGTTTTAAACATGAGTTAATCTTGTGAGAAAAAGTAGTGCGAGAGAGCAATGACTGGCAATGTCTGTCGGAAATCACCACATATTAGAAGGACAGTACAACTGAATATTTTTTGCTCCCTCAAATCTTGCAAAGTTCTACAAAATGCCTCGAGTGAATGTTTATGGGATGTGGTACACTCATCTGATAATGATTGAACTCCTCTGCAATACCGTAGCTAATCTGGGTTTTTTATCAATAGTACATATCGCGCCTGGTTTCTTATGAATGTCTCATTGCAGCTTGAATGTGTAGTTTCTTCATCATCTAACAAAGTGACAAAAATGCCAGAAAATGCAATTGCCAAAGTAATTTCCTGTTGCAATCGTATTTTTGCAAGGATATGCCTTTCAAAAATAGAAGAGTTTAGTTGTGCTATAGGAAATGAACATCCGTACGCGATACTCGAACGCAAAGCCATTCGACCTCATCCAGCAATATCCAGCTAAGTTAGGAGAGTTTCTGAAATCCAAATCCAGATTCTAGTTCCCTCCATCGAGATGCATCCGATGACCACTTTCGTGCACCTACCCCTGTAAGTCCAGTCTCTGAAGGGGGCTTTATGGTCATCCGGCAAAATTATGGAAAATTCTAAAATTCGATTTCAGATTTTTGTACGCCACCCAGAAAACATCAGGTAACTTACTTTTCATACCCCAAGAATTTTAAGGTAATCCCCTGCCATGGTTCACATAAAGTACGGATATGGCATTGTTTCGCAATGTGATCGTCTGGCGTTGTTTGACATAGTTATGGGCTTTTCTTGAATCGGATGGGAATATTCAGATCAGCCATCCCAGCCAGGACTCACTGTTTACGTTCCTACGTCGGCAAGTTAGACCAGTGCCACTGTCCGTGAATATTATGGTCATCAGGTATTATCCGGTAATGTTATCAGAACTCCTAAAATTCGATTGCAAATTCTCACTCCACACTCCAAAACGCACACGGGACTGACTTTTGATGCCCCAGAGCGTGCACCTTCAGTCGCTAGAGGGAATGAAAATACGGACGTGTGTCTTGAATGCAAAGCCTTTCCACCTAATTCCAATAATATCCTGCAAATGTTACGGGAGTTTCTAAGATATAAGATTCTCGTTTCCCTCCCCTAGACGCAACTGGAGACTACGTTCGTTGCCCTCGAGTCTGCGAATTCAGTTCCTGGGATGGGGGCATTAGAGTCGTCCAGCACTATCCGACAAAATTTCAGGACCTTCTAAAATTGGATTTCACCACCCCAAAGTACATCAGAAAGGCACCTTTCACACACCAAGATTTTTAGAGTAAGCCCCTACCACACGATCTGCGTAAAATATGGTCGTTCGGAATCATGCGGCAAAGTTACGGGAACTTCTCGAATCGGATATCAGATTCAGATTGTCCGTTTCAAGATACGTCAGGGACCAAGTTTTCGCGTTCCAAAGCTCTTAAGGTAAGCCCCTGACACGGTGTGTCTAAAATGGGGTCATCCGGCATTATCCAGCAAAGTTACAGACATTTCTAAAATTCAATTTCAGATTCTCGTCCACCATCTCGAAATACATCAGAAGCGCACTTTTTTCCGCTCTAAGACTTTTAGGGTAAGCTCCAGGCATGGTTCACGTAATAGGCAGTCGTCTGGCATTATCTGGCAAAGTTAAGGTAATTTATAAAATTTGATTTCAGAATCTCGTTCAACCATCCTGAAATACACTAAAAACGCAATTTTTTCGCTCTAAGACTTTTAGGGTAAGCACCTGCCACGGTCCGCGTGATAGAAGGTCGACCGGAATTATCCGACAAAGTTAAGGTAATTTTTCAGATAAAATATTAGATTTGGATTGCCCTTTTTGAAATACGTCAGGGACTAAGTTTTTGTGCTCCACTGTTCAGCTACACGAGGGCTTTGGGCAACGGGCTTTCTAATTTTGAACCATGTTCAAATAAAGTGGACGATACCTGAGATGGACCTCTCTCCTAATAACCACACCACATCAACGGGAGGACTTATGACTTCCCGACAGATTTAACGTGCTTTGCTTCCCCATACGGTGGGTCTTTTAGTGGTACTGGAATCAGACTCATGACATGCCAGCCACGATCAGATACCTTGACCACATGGCTACCGCGGCCACACGCGTGGCCATGGAACTACTACATTTTATAAACTAACTGAACCTGACATTGTAAGGATTCTCAAGTAGAACACACAATTGCCTTTTACTTCTAATAAATACAACTAAAATGCAAAACCCACTGTTGTATCGGTTGGATTTAAAACAGCAGGAGCAACTAGGTTTCAATCATGACTCCATCTACGTGTTTATGACCATGACCACTATATTACCACGGCCACGCGTAAAAGAGACGTATTAATTCCTTGATATCTCGCAAAAGAATCAAAATCTGCAATTCGTGCTGTATTACGCAGCCTGTCATAGTACTTCTGTTTGTATACGTGTATAATTTTATTAAAATTATATCAATAAAATGAAGGCCCAGTGGTAGCATATCGCGCTTCTACACCACAGGTCCGGGTTCTATTCCTGGGCTGGACAAGGTCGATTCAGTCTTTCATCCCTACTGCAGTGGGTCGATAAATGAGTACCAAGCTTGCTTGGGGACTTAAGCACAGGGGGCCTCACTTCAGACTGACCACTTGATCGAGACATCTGCTTTTGCGTCTCAGCGCCCAATGATCACGTATAATGGGATGGACAAAGTAGTCCCTAGGTCTCATGGGCTGTTTCGCTTCTTTGTGAGTTTGAGTATATTAATAAAATTTTAAAATTCATTCTTTTTATTAGTTTGCCTTTTGAATTCTAACTACCTCACATTTTTATGACAAACGGTCTGCGCTAAGGAAAAAAAAGAACACTTATTTAAATCTTATTTGAATACTTTTGTGCATATTGACAAGATTTTTAAACACAGCTTTCTTAGTACGTAAGTTTTCTTTTTTCAGTAATTCGTATCGGGAACACATTTAAAGAATAACGAAAAACTTAATAGAATAACAGGATCCTAAATGAACTCTAAAAATTAATAATCCTACTAGACTAGTTTCGTAATGCTCTTAATTATTGTCAGCCCATAACTCGGTTTAATAAAGATGACACCTAAGTTAATACCTTAATTATCACCCTTAGTATAGATAACATGAGTTAAATTTAACATTCCAATTTGAATAAAATTTTTTAAATGGGCCATTTAGAATTTCATCTAGGGCATGGGTAGGCAGCTTGTTTTGGCTCGCCGCCCACATTGTGGGAGCGGAAGATACCAGATGACCTTTTAAAATAAGGAAACTTTTTAAAGATACTTTTTAAAATGATTGCAAGTTCGTCGACGTAATTCCATAACTTTAACTATGAATGGATTGTATAACACTTATTATACATTCTGTAACAATTAAATAAAATCCTATTTGGATGATTAGCAAAAAGGTGACATGTTAAAAAATGTCTAAGTTTATCCAAATATTTTTAAATTTTTCGCATATTTCATTATAAGTGTCACTTGTTGATACTTGAAAGAGAATATGAATGGGTTTTCAGAAAATATTACTAATTTTTAGAGAGAAAAAAAGGCACTGAACTTAATTACATGTACTAAAACATCTCACATTTAGAGTATATGATATATCACCGTAATCTCTATAGAAGAGTACTTCTCAAATGTTCAATATTTGCGATGCAATATTGAATCGCAACTTTTATTAAGCTCCCTTCCTCCATAGAACTATGTATTGTTTTCAATTATACTATTCTTTGACCAACGCGACTTTAACCTCTTAATGTATCCGACTAGGTTCGGAGAAAAACTTTTCAAAAATTGATTTTCTGAATAATTTTATTGCCTTAAAGAACATAAATAGGCTTAAAGTCATAACTATTAAATAACTAACATGTATCACCCTTTTTGTTTTGAAAAAAACAATTTTTAGGAAAATTTAGCAAAGTTTTTTAAGTTAAGAAAAACGTGATAAATAAAAATAAATTGCACATTATGCAATTTTAACGTCATTGATATACTTCTTGATCCCTCTGAAGTGTCACAAATCGCAGGATAAAAATATTTTAAGAAATAAATATTTTATTAGCATTTAAATTTGGTGGTCAAGATTTTTCGTCAAAATTACTGCATATTCTAAGCTAAAAATGACTGTAAAATATGATTAAATGTAGCTGTCTTAAAACCCGTGGATTGTTACACTCTGAAGAGCCCATAGCATATCTTTATATATAAAAATTTCCTGTGCGTATGTATGTGACTAAACTCCTCCTAAACGGCTGGACCGATTTCGATGAAATTTTTTGTGTGGGTTCAAGTATATTCGAGAATAGTTTAGAATCGCAATTCGGTCCGATATAGAAATTATTTAAAAATATATTAAAACCAGTTTCAATAACCAGTTTCTGGCACCAACTTTGATGTGTCTGCATTGTTGTAACACTGTTATTGTTATTACAATGACAAAAGTTGGCGTCGAAAATCAGTTTTCAGAATATTAATCAGACTGTATTAATTAACTTTGTTTAAAAAATAAATGCTTTTAACATGTTATTAACTTGAAATATATTACTAAAGTCTCAAATTCTTCAATGTTTTAAATTTTCTAATTTAAATTCCTAAAAAAAGATAAAACTATTTTTCAAGCAGATTGGTACATTTTTTTAAACTTTTCCAACGCTGCCAAGTTAATTTGAAACAAAACATCGTAAAACTTCAAAAAAATTTTGGAATTTTGTAATTTAAAAAAAAAAATTCTGCTTTCTTTATACAAAATATTTTTAAAGAAAATGTATTTTTCCGTCTGGGGAGCCTTAAAAATACAACGAAAAAAAATTGGGAAAAATCGCCATATGCTAGTAATAGTTAATTATGGGAAAGCTACCTCAGAACACACGAGTTTGAATGCTTATAGCGCATGTGCGGAAAACCTTACGGAGAGTACATAAGCAGATAAAAAGATGTTTTCTTTTTGAATGTTTTTTCTTTTATAATAAGTGTAAATAAAGAATCTTCCAGTAATTTTCTAAATCCAATTTATTAGTTTGAATTTTAAGAAAGTATTCATTGTGTGTTTCATGTATAAAATAATTAATACGATCTTAGTTTTTAATAATACATCGCAACTGATAGTTTTCTTTTAGAGAAATAATTTACTGAAAAACCTTAAAATATAGGAAAATGCTGCCCTGTTTTTATTAAATAGTACTGTTTCCTTTTAAATCTTTTTATACAAAGAATGTAAGCAAATTTTTAATATATAAACGTCTCGTTCTGCCAAAGCATTAATTTCGCCGGACGTATATTTACGTCTTTCAGAAGTACGATCTTTTCTGTAATTACTGTTATCCATAAAATTAATCCGAAGGCTTCCGAACGCAATAAAATGACCTTGATAATGTTTGCGAAGGATTTGCTTATTTTAGCAGATTTGTTTTATTCCGTTTCTAACCACCACCCTCCCTCAATAATACACCTCATACGCTCGCCTACGTGTTAAACGGTAACATTTGGGAGCGAATCGCGTAATATTTAATCGCCATTTAAGGGATCAATTATAAACCAAAAAAATTATCAAAATAAGTGTCAATCTTTGTTTTTTAATTTTATGTATGACAAGCCTATGGGGTCACTGGTAATTATTAAACTTCTTAACTCAGTATTGTTAAATTTATTATGAAATACACATTGCGCAGTTTTTATACATTTATAAGTGTAAATATGTATTTTATTAGGTGAGAATGTATTTTATTTATTTACTTTGAATAAATTAACAATTTTTTTTAAATAATTTTGTTTTCAATTTTTCAATATGCTTACGCCCCCCTCGCTGCCACCCCAAGAGGTTACGCCCAATAATTAGAGAAACAGTGCTTTGAGTTTCAATTTTATTGCTGCTGTAAAATAAATAAGACGTGGACTATTTCGTTTCAGGTTTAGTGTAATTATCTAGAAATATATGAAAATGTAATAATAATACCATCAAAGACACAAATCCCAAAGAGTCTATTAATATAAAAACTGATACACAAAGCCTTCAAAACATTATAAGTAATTAATTCATATACAATCAGGGCTGCATTTTAAATATACGATACAATTTTTAACTAGTAACCACATAATAAACAATCTAACCCCCCCCCCTTTATGCGGTATTTAAAAAAATGATAAATATTTTCTGATTCATATCTCCTTGGCATTATATAGTTTGACAACACCATATCTAAATATAACGCTTATTTCATGATACAGAAAATTAAAAACACATTTGAGACAGAAAAAAAACTACCTGTATTGCTACAAACGTCCTGCAGAAGTAATCGTTTCAGTTTTCCCAGAATTAGTTTTATAATTTGTGTAGAATGATTTATTGATTGTTCCTATGAATGTGTGTGTTGCGGAAATGAGAATTATATTAACGTCACACACTATGAAACAACCCAAGGACTATCGCCGACGAACCTCGACATTCTAACCCAAGGTCAAGTGACAAGAACGACACTTAAGCTGCTATCCCCCTCTCCAAAGCACTTCCAAACTGTCAGAAAGACTTTGATCTCAACAGATTTAACATCAATCAGACCTCTCTACCCGGTGGGTCTTTAGTGGAGAGTGAGTGAGTGAGTGAATATTAACGTCGCACTGTTCAGCTACACAAGGGCTTTAGGAGACGGACCACGTAATTTTGAACCATGGTCAAATGAAGTGGACGACACATGAGTTGGCACCCCTCCTCCCCTCTCCTAACTACCACACCACACCAACAGGAGGTCGTTTGAGCTCTCGACAGATTTAACGTGCATCGCTCCCCTTCACGGCGGGTCTTTAGTGGCTCTGGGCTGGAACTCGTGACAAGGCCATCTACGATCCGATACCTTGAACACTCGGCTAACGCGGCCACGTGTCTTTAGTGGCACCAGAACTCGAGGCTCAATACACCTTCCGTGAATTCAGGACCATAACCACTAGGCTATCACGTCTATTTGTTAATATTTCATGTTGCATCAAGTCAATGATTATTGGAGATGTAGTTCGCCATTTTAAACTCCATTTCCAGAAAAATGAGTGAAAGCTGAAATGGCCTTCCACTCCCCAGACTTCCATGCCATTAGGGAGGTCAAAAGGCATGAACCAACTGGGCCCAAGCCCAGGGCCTCAGCCGCAATGGGGGCCTCGTCTCATTGCGTACTCACCCTTCATAAGATCGTAAATCTAATAATTTAGC
>BMAV01005741.1:189529-205782 GCA_019973955.1 Trichonephila inaurata madagascariensis | reverse complement strand
GGTGATCATGGCAGTGAACGCAAGGACTGCATTGCTTCTGTCAAATCAGGTATTTGAGACCTGATACTATTAAAAACCGTCCGTAAGAATTAAGGATGGTGATCTGAGATTGATTAATCGAAGAATCGATTTCTCGGACCAAAAAAATCTATTTTTTAAATCCATATGTAGCACTGAATCGATATTTCATCCTAGAAAATCGACATCCGATTTTTTTCTGTTTTGGTAAAATCCACAAAATTACTCTTAACTCTACATGTAATGCACTTACACTGGAAAGTTAGGGCTTAAACGAGAAGAATTTAAACACCATTTATGACAGGCACTTGTGCACTTGAAGTATGATCAATGGCGTACACAAGGGGGGGGAGGTCCTGGAAGTCTGGACTCCCCTCCCCCCAAAGCCCTTGATTTTTTTTCAGATTGGTTATAATTCTAAGTATATAATACGTAAAATTTAATTAAATATTTGTTATTTATTCAATAGTTAGTTTTTTACTGTGTTTTGTTCTTGAAAACCGACAAAAAATCAAAAATAGCCTGATACAAGAATTGTGAACTTTCAACCCCGGACCCCACCCCTTGAAAATTTCCTGTGTGCGCTACTGAGCATGATTCTATACTTTACTGACAAGAACAAAAAAAAACTCTATTTATCATCACGTTCACTCGATAGCCATGATGTATATGAGTATCGTGGGATCATCTGTTCCTTGTGAGTGCCTTTTTTCGATTGCCGGCAACATCGCAAGTGATGAGCGGAACCGCTTGGATCTCAGTAGACTTGACAGACTGTTGTTTTAATAAAGCTTAGATATTAAGCATTGGGAGCTAGAAGCTATAGTATTTAATTTCTTAGCTTTTTAATGTAAAAAATATATTTAGAAAATAAATATCTTTTTTTATACCTGATACTTTGATATGGTAATAAAAATAATTGTAACTGTCGAATTCCCTGAACTAAAAAATACCCTCATTTTATAAGAGATTGTTTATTATGGTACCCCTCTCTCTCTTGTTTTTCATAAAATTGATTTGTATTTACATTGTAAATGCAGACTTGGAAAAAAAACCGATTTCTTAGAAATCGATCTTTTAGACCTCAATATTTTTGTGAATCGATTCATCAGGTTACGATTTGAATCGATTTAAAAATCGATCTTTTTCGGAAAGAATAGCCATCCATAGTAAGAATGTCGCATGCAAATCTATCAAGATTCAAAGTTTTCTCATTGCACGCTCATATAAATCTTTTTACACTTTTTCAAAATTTCATTGAGTTATATGTTTAATTTATGTTTATAATGATGCCTTTTGAAGCTCTACATAGCCTAGGTTTGACTTCGCGAAAAATTGGAGGACGAAAAAAGAGAAAAAAAAAATTACAGCTAACGCGTACCACCGGTACGAAGCTCTCAACACAAGATTCTAGAAATTCAGAAATCTTCATGAAAAGGAGCAAGAAGATGGGACGAAATATATATATATAGGCGAAATACTTGGCTCTAAGCTACCCCAAAGTCATTGAAGAAGAAAATTTTGTGCAAGAGTATAAACATTTAAAAATATGTATAAGACGGAAAAAATAACAAGACGAGACGAGTCTTTTCCAACATAAAAAAAACCGTGTTAGAAAGTACCTTCCCAAATTTAGAGGTTGAAATGAGAATATATATATACTTGTGACTCTTCCTGTAACTAACTGCACAGCAGCGAGAATCGTTTCTGCCGGTAAGGGAGGTAGACACTGAAATGAGTTCTACTATGAAAAATGAAAAGTTTAACATTTTGATATTGCTATGCATTGCAATTGAAATTGATTATAATTAAGTCATTAACAACTTTGCAATGACCAAAGCTCGAAGAAAACTTTCGCTGTACAAGAGCAGTGACTTAACGAAGAATAAGGATGACGAAAAGTAAGATAGTAAAGCGATAAGCAATGAAAAAGATAATTAACAATTTGAAAATAGTTCATATAAGTATGTATATTCTATACTGTAATCGCAAACGATTTCAATAATTTACTATACTAATTTACAAAAAAGTGGGTGGTTTGTGTTGCCGCAAGAGGTAAAAAATAAACAAGAGTTGTCAAACCATGCCACTAACCTTTCCTTACGACTGCCAGTCCCGGACACGGCAGGTTCATAGGTGGTGTAAAATGGAAAGACTCTCTCCAAAGAGCAAAAACGAAGAAAGGGTAAAGAGTAAGACAGTTAAGGCAGAGTGTTCCCAAACTTTCAATATTTCCGACCCAATATTCAATCATATTTTTCATCGCGTCCCCCTTCCCTCCGTACAATAACAATGCGTTAAATTCAATAACACTATACTTTGACACTAAAGCTACAACACGACTTTAACCTTTTAAGTGGCACCGACGTATATAAACGTCTCACTCAGACAACGTGTTAATTGCCCCGGACGTATATATACGTCTTCCCAATGTACAATGTGCACTGATATCCATATAATTATTCCGAATACTTTGGAATGCAATAAAAGGATCTTGACAGTGTTTGAGAGAGATTTATTTTTTTTTAGAAAAGGTTTTACTAATTTATTCCTTTTCACGCCCCCCCCACCCCATCACATAAGCACACCTACGAGGAAAACGGTCGCATTGGGGAGCGAATCACGTAACTTTTAATTAGCAGCTAAGGGATTAATTATAAACCTAACAAATGATCAAAATAAGTATTAATTTTTGTATATAATTTTATAAATGACCCATGGTGTTACTGATAATTATTAAACGTTCTTAACTTAGTATTGTTCAATTAATTATGAAATACATTGTGCAATACTGATACATTTATAAGTGCATTATATATCAGTGCAAATGTGCCTTTTATATTTTATTAATTCAGAATGTATTTTGTTTGTTTACTATCAGTAAAAAAAAATCAATATATTTTTTAAAATAATCTTTTGTTTTCGACTTTTCAATATGCTCGCCCTAGGGAGCGCGCCCCACAGTTTGGGAAGCGCTGAGTTAAGGGAAAATCCGTACCGAACCAAAACTTTCACAGTAAGAAATGAAGGAAAGGGATGCTCTGGAAATAGTGGGGGGGGGGGTATAAAAATTTGAATCGCCTAGGGCACCGGGGAGGTTAAAAAAGACCCTGGTAGTTATGGTTTCGAAAGCGAGGCCGGAGTGTCACGGATTCGAATCCTGGTGCCGTTTAAAACGCCCTGTGCGGTGCGGACTGATGCACGTTAAATCTGTTAAGGCGCAATGTCCTCCCGTTGGAGTGGTGTGGTAGTTAAAAGATGGAGTGAGAGCTAAAGGGATGTCCTTGTTTCTTGACAGAGGATCAGAATTACGAGGTCAGTTTCCAATAGCCCTCTTGTTGCTTTGTAGTGCGACGTTGATGTAATTGTCCCACTTGATGATTATTCGCGACGGACTTCACAATTTTGAGGCATGTTCAAGTGAGAGTAATACTTGATTTAACCCCTCACTCTTCCAACTTCCACACTAGGTCAACATGAGAAATTTGAACCTCGGAAGATTTAACATGTAGTCTATCTACAGAGTTTTGTAAAAATGAGTAAGAGGGAGACAAATATTTGAGGTGGTGCATTTCCGTGCGACAGAACCCGCGACCTATCATTCTGAAGCCGCGTAACATACCACAAGACAAAAGGGATCACCTCTATCTGGAAGCTGTTTTACTGGCTTTTATAGATACCGCTACAATACTCCCCCACCAGTGAGTCGGTGGATAGGCGAATGAACGAGCTATTTGTTATGGTGAGCGTGTGAATTGTTGCGGTTAATTAGTGGTGTTGCGTCAAGTGAGTCTGACGACTTTGGTTGCTGTATCAAGTGAGTCTGACGACTTTCAGTTGCTCTGTTTGCTGGTAGATGTCACCACGGCAGATCAGAAGGTTGTCTTTTTCTTAATTCGGACAAGGTCACCAATGAAGTAACGCATATACGGAGGACAGAACCTGCGACCAATAGTTTCGTAAGAACGTAACATACTACTAGACAAAAGAGATCACATCTGTCCGAAGGCTGTTACTGGATTATATAGATACCGCTACATATTAATGTTGCACTGCAAAACAACACATAGGCTGTAAGCGACGGAACTCATATTTTGAACTCGATAAGTGACGAGGACGAGCTCTCCCAACTATAAGCACACTCACCAACGAGAAGATATTGAACCTCGACAGATTTAATGTGCATCGGCTTCCTCTACACGGTGGGTGAGTTGTGTGAGAAAGATGTTTCATTGTTATGACTAATAACAGTAGCTTAAATTAATACTCACGTAGAAATGAAAATAAAATCCCTCTTTTTGATTCATATAGAATCATAAATTGTAATAAAATGCTATAACACATTTTGTACAAGTTTTATTTATATAGTAACTATTTATAATTTTCAGACAAGTTACAAAAAAAATCTACTCAAGGATTTGGATAAACTCTTTATTCATCTTAAAAATATCGAACATCACTACATCATTTAATAAGTATGTGTCAAAGGGATATGTTCTTTCTGTTAAACTTCAAGTTTTCTTAAGAAATAGAAATGAAATTTGACATTATACATAGTATTAAATCAGAACGACCCAACATTAATACAACAAATAATACTGTTACGAATTTTGTGTAAAATAGTTTAAATAATTTGTATTTCGATGTGTAATACATTTATATTACTCTATGTTATATTTTTTTATGTTAAAATTGCAATATTCGCAAGCTACGCCGTCACTTCCCATTGAATCACTATTATGGGATTCAATGGGGACTTGGCGAAATCTTGGCAATAAAGCCAAGTTGGCATCATTTTTGGTGACCATTTTTGACTTCGGGACCCTATGGATTATTCTAGAAATTAGAGAAGAAATACACTACTTTCACGATCTATGCTGCAAGTGGCTCTTTCTCGAAGGATCCGCGAGACTTATAAATAGGGAGACGCTCGCTGAGACTGAATTAGTATTGTTTTCACACGTGATTAGTAGTCCTTCCTTGACCGTAAGAGTCGGCTTGCGATTAGCTCGGCTGCTGAGTAGGACGTACAGTGCTTGTGAATAATCTTACACGTACTTGTATTTTAGACACTGACAGTTGTGTCCGATCTCTGTTGAAGGTGTGAATACCTTCTGAGATTTATTCTGCGAATATTACTCTTGAATCCTGTACTTCAATTATTGTTTTTCGACCATAAATTCCCTTCGCTCTTAAGGTATCCTACTATGTTCGGAACCGTGATTTTAAAAAAGCGCATAAATGTATAATTGTCATGATATTTAGTGTCACTTAGATTAGCATACATGTATAAAATTGTTTTAAGGACATATTGACAAAAAAAATTATTTAAATACAATATTTCGGCAAAAATTTAACTTAGAATAATTTTTTTTTCCTAATGTTCTCCTTTTGTAAAAAAATGCTTCCATTATAATAATATTTTGCCTGTATATAGCTCAGACCTCTGTACAAAGGCTCAACTAGAATTTTTGAAATATATAACTTAGAAGTGGGTTTATCCATATTTTAGGACAACAGAGGGGAGCAATTTTAAGAAAAAAACACCAATAATTATTTAAATTGGTGGTAACTCTGAAAATAATGTGAATTTTTCAACAATTCTAGTTGAGCCTCTGTAGAGAGGTCTGAACTCTATACAGGCAAAATATTATTATAATAGAAGCATTTTTCACAAAAGGAGAATATTTGGAAAAAAAATTATTCTAAGTTAATTTTTTGCCAAAATATTGTATTTAAATTTTTTTTGTCAAAATGTCCTTAAAACCATTTTATACATGTATTCTAATCTAAGTGACACTAAATATCATGAAAATTATCCATTTACGCGCTGTTTTAAAATCACGGTTCCGAACGTAGTCGGATACCTTAAAAAACTGTCTTGTTCTTTGCGACTGATTCGCATAAAATCCTCGAACTCCGATCAATGTAACAATACTATAGGACAATAACAAAATTTCTCTCTTTACCATGACAGCAAATATTCGTTGATTTTTGTACTCGAAAATGTAGAGGTAAAGTAACTGCAATATGTTGAAAATATAAGTCTTCATTCTTTCAGTCTGTTTCAGGAAATCACTTTAGATGATAAAAGTGTTTGAGGAAATTGACAGCAAAATGATGTACATTTAATGGCTTTCTGTTCTTATCTATAAAAGGAGATTTTTCTTTTAAAAGATAAGATTTATTTGAGTTATGAGTTCTTTGTATTGCTACATTTCTTCTGTTTTTCGCTTTTTCTGGAGAAGTTAGTTTATGTGAAAAATAAGATTTTCTTCAACCATTTCCAAAGGAAAAAATTTTATAAATGAACTGTGTTATTTTTTTTCTGTTGGAAAGTCTTAAAACATATTTAGCAACAAACAGAATAAATACCTTATTTCTTATTTATCAGAATTGAAGCAAAAAGCAATTTTTCAGTTTCCAACTAGTAAATTTCAGAAATGTATTTATATAATTCTTTTTGAAAAATAAATTGCTGTCGTACTTTTATTACAATATGTAAATATGCACCCATTTCTTTAATTTACTTTGTTCATCTTTTTATTTTTAATAATGTAAAGTTGTACATCTCCTTCTTATCTTTTCGAAAAAAATATTGAAGTAAAAACATTCATTTGGGAGAAGTTTTATATACTTGTATTTTGGTTTGTTATTCTGAAAAGGGGGGTATCAAGTGGGGAAAAGTTGGCGTGACGTGGAAATTTTAAGAAGGGGGTGCACGCTTAGGTATCATCCTTGTATTTTGTCTCTAATTCAAAAGTAGGAGGTCCGTTGCCAGTAGTCCTCAGGTTGCTTCAGAGTGTGATGTAAATCAAAAGCAAATCAAATCAAGGAGATTCTGGAAAAAAAGTTTTTAAAAAATGCTTGATTTTTTAAATTGTATTTAGAAGCAATACAATGACTCTTGGGAATGGACTGTGCAACTTTTAAAAAGACCGATCGAATGGCGAACAATTTTAATTTAAATGTTCATAAACGTCCTAATTTGAAGCTCCTTGAGGGCTTTTGGCGATGAACTTTTTTCAATTCCTGCTATTAGTTCGCACTCTCCCTATATATATTTATTCTATACAGTAAGACCCCGCTTAACGTGGGGGATACGTTCCATCAAAGTAGAGCGTAATGCAAAACAGCGCTAAACGAGGCTATCTTAACATGTAAATAATGAGGTTAGGGGACGATGAATTGAAAATTGGTTAGGTATTAAATTTAATAATTATGTTTTTTTAATAAAAATAAAACCAAACATTTATTTCTTACAAAAATAAAAACAATATAAACGAATATATACATATCAAAACAAATAAAATTCTAAGTCAGTCAGATCATTCAGTCTATTCTGTGTTTCCAATTTTCTGTGTTTCCAATTTTCTGCCTTTTTGTCAAAAAGGCATCTTGTTGAAGTTGCCAAATTCAATGCAGCACTAATTTGAGATGGACGCGTTCACCAGAATCTAATCTTCTAATCACTTGCATTTTAGTTTCCAAGGAAATGCTTTTTCTGGTTGCTTTCTTTTCTTGTTTTTCATTATCACCCATGATAAAAACTAAAGATCATAATATTTGTTACTATTAATCGTTATAGTATTACATAAATTTATACTTACAATAATGTCAACAAATGTTTCAAATGATAAAAATGCGTCCGTATGGCACCGCACCAAACAAGAAACACAACTACACTGTGTGTTTCGGATATGTTATGTACATATTTTGAAACCTACAATTTTGGGGAATCCCCGTAACGCTGCGAGCAATTTCGGGGAATCCCCGGGTTGAAATAAAAGAGCGCTAAACCGAAACAGCGTTAAGCGGGGTCTTACTGTATATATATATATATATATATATATATATATATATTTGTGTTTATATATTGGTCAAATTTTTAATCGTTAATAAAATACTTTTTATTCCTCCACTCAAGTTCAAATACATTGTTTTAAGCTTGTAGTGGATGACACTTGATGTTAATACAGCTTTTTCGAATATTAATCCATTAATTCTATTTAATTAATGAATAAATAGTAACAAACAAAAATAATATTCCAACACCACACATAAAAAGAAAAATCCCTCGCTGTGTCTCTGTAGCGCAATGGATAGCGCGTTGGACTTTTAATCCAAAGATTTTTGGTTCGAATTTCATATGGGGTGGTTTAATTTCTGAGAATGTGATTTTTCGTTACTATACTATTTTATTGGAATAATTGAATTTAATTCATGAGAATAAATAGTAGCAAAGAAAAGTAATAGAGTTCAACACCATATATAGAAAGAAAAATGATAAATTGCAAGGAAAATCGCTTTCTATTTAGCCACTTAATAATAGTGATTCTGTTATATGTATATAAATTAGTAATATTATATAATAGTTATATTACTTTTAATCACTTAATAAAAATTAACTAAAATAAATTTTTTTTTATTGACCGAAATAGGAATTGACAATATTTTTTATATTGTTTTTTAAATCTCACACAAGCAAAGACGTTGATGCCTGAGGCACTCTGGAACTGATAACCCATTATGCCTAGTGTCCACTTCATACCATTATGAGAACTTTAAGCCATGATAAATTTAACCTGCATCATTCCCACTACATGATGAACTTTTAAGGGTATCAGGACTTAAACCTATGACTCGACAGTTAGAGGTTAAAGACGCCGGCCCCTTATCCCCGAAGCGAGAGAAGAGAGAGAATCGGAGATGCTTTGAAACCTTCGAAGAGAGCGAACCCCGAAAGAGAACTCCTCTCTCACAAACCACATCATTTGAACTCTAATAATCTTTTAGTAAGCTCAATGTATAATCTGTAAATAATAGCTGGGACCAGTGGCGCACACAAGGGGGTGTCCTGGGGGTCCGAGCCCCCCCCCCCCCCCCGTGGGGGGTTTTTGGGGGGATTTTAATTCTAAATATATAGTACGTAAAATTTAATTAAATATTTGTTATTAATGATTAATTTTATTAATGAATTCTAATTATTTATTCAATAATTAGTTTTTATTGTTTTTTGTTCAGGAAAATTGACAAAATCATAAAGAGCGTGATACAAGAATGGTGGACTTTCGACCCTGGCCCTCCCCCTCGAAAAATTCCTGTGTGCGCTACTGGCTGAGACATAAATAAACTAAGTATTTATCTTTATCATTATCACGCTACCGTTATTTATCTCAAACGTCACAGCCCCTATAGTCCTACCAATGAGGGAGATAAATCTATTTAATAAATGAACATACTTTAGATCTTGCGGCAGAAATTAAGGAAGCCAAAGCCTAAAAAAAAGTACTTTAGATAGCTGTATTAAATTTTAAAAGTACCTGTTACTAAACCTAAAACGATAAACAGGAAAAGGGTTACGGTTAGTAAAAAGAAAAACAAAGGTTTAGTAATAAATAAAGATTTAATAAAGAAAAGTAATCAAATATTTTGTTGAAAAATGAGAAGTTATCTCACTTATGGTACCTTATTAAATATATTTATGTGTACAGGGCTTTTTCGCAATCAATCGGTTATGCCATTTTTCATACCTCAGACTCAATAACTTTAATTTGCTACAATACATTAGTTGAGGATTAGCATTTTACTTCTTTTTAAGTCTTCTATTCATTTTCAATTATTGCTGAGAGTGAGAACTTTTAATTAATTAGCCTTCTTCCTTTCACACAACCTATTGTACACCATATATTGAACTTTCTAATAGAAAATAACAATTGATCACCCACGCAATGCTTTTATTCGTCTTTGGAAGAAGTAGATAGTTACACCAGGTGGCGCTCGTTCAATATGATTGGCTGCTTACAGAATTGAGGGTCCTTTGTCAATTAATTACAGCCTGCAGCTAACTAGAGTACAAAGGAGCTCTGAATCTCAGAATAATTAATCAGACATTCTCATTGTGAAAGGTAGAGGAATGAGAGAATAATTAAAGATTTCATCGACGGATGCGCTTTAGAAATATATGATGACACCTACCTGTATGTTTTGGAACAATACCATTGAAATATGTTAGTCCATGGAATGTTGGCATTAGCCCTTTTGTAAAAGAAAAATTGTTTCAAACTAGTTATAAGTGCTAAAAACGATTACAAAGAATTTCAAAGGCAACATATTGAATATTTAAAAATATACATTTTTATAAACTTTTTTGGTATATGTCGAAGTGAAAATAAGTCTTTAACGAAATGACTAAAGTCAGGGATAGACAATTAGCGGTCGCAAAAAGTTTTTTTATGTCCCACCAAGACAATCAGAAAAAAAAAAGAAAAAAAAAAAAATATTTTTTACATTTGGGTTAACATATATTTGTTAGCAAAGTTTTGGGAATGAAGATCAACAAGAGTAAATATACATGCAAGCTGGATGACACTAACTCACAAGCTCAGAGGAGGATTTCAACAAGCAATCTCACTTCTGGTTTTAAGAAAATTGTAGAAAAGTGTGATAGAGCTTATTTATTTCATTTAACTGATTCTAAAATTAAATGTGCATGTAGTTATAACTGATACCAAATTAGCGTGGTAAATTGTTATAATAAAACTGCACTATTTTATTTAATTTATATTTATTAATTTTTATGGAACAATTTATACCTTTTCTGAGATGCAAAATTTAATGAATGCAATCATTTTAAAAAGGAACGGCCCTCAAATCAAAAGAATTTCCCACCCTTACCTTAAGTTATATTTTAAATATAAGGAAATATTAAGTTTTCGAGCAATTTTTTTACTTAAGGTATCCGAACACGTTCAGAGAACTTTTTAAAAAATAACATACTAAAACAAATCCTAAATACTTTCTAAAGGCTCTATACCAAAAAATATTAGTACTAAACCACACACAGCAATATTTAAAATAAATTATCTGAATTTCATAAAAATCACAATCGTATAGAAAATTTTACACTTTTTAAAGCAGCTAGAGAGAAATTTAATGAATTTATATCAATAAAATTATTACAAAAACAAACTATGAACATTTTATCAAGGGAATGTACTAAAGTTGCGATGTTTTATTAAAATATAAACATTTTAGATCCGAGATAGGATAAATATTGTAATAAATGAGGTATTTATAAGACTTTTATTGAAGTTTAAAAGGCCATAAAAAATATTCATACATTAAAAATTATTTCAGTACATTCAGTAGAAAATAATATAAATACAACGTCCAAATGTTTCATAGAAATACATTCATAAAATGTTGAGTTATCAAACTCTTGAACAATTTAAATAAATTACTTCTGAAATACAATTAAAAAATACAATTCCTTTTTTTAATGTATTATTTAATTATGTATCTCAGCCTCTATGTAACGAGGCAACAAAATAATATGTTTTGGAAAGACAAAAATTGCTTTCTTCATTGAAATAAAAAAAATGTTGTTTTGATTGAAATTGGTCATTTTAACATGTTCGGATACCTAATGGGTTCTAATGGGCTTCCTTACGGTTTATTTCTAATAGGCTGCGGAATGGTGTTTTATCTGCAGACCTAGTGCATTCCCCGGAAGCTTGTATCTCTTTTAGTGTGGCACCATATAGGCAGATACCAATCACCACAGATAATTTTGGCACCTACTTTTAACTTAAAATATTATTATTAAAATAATTTTTAGAATAAATCTCTGGTGAATTTTATTTCTACTCATAACATAATTTGTGAGTTAGCATTTTTTTGCTAAATGCTGTTTATCAATGCTTTATTTAAATAAAACTTTGCTTAACAATTCATAACGTTGTAAAACATTTTTGTATATTTTTAAGTGAACTTATTCCGGTTTGAAGCAGTTGTAGCAATGAAATGTTCTTTTATAAATTATACAATTTATAGAAAAAAAATGTAAAAATTAAAAAAGAAAAAACATTTTTTTAAAAAAAATTTAAATGTATGTTTTGATTAAAAAAAAGTTGACAGATATGTTTAGATAAAAAAATTATTTAAGAATAATTTTTTTTTATTTTATTCTTAATTTTAAAAAATTTTAAATATTTTTTTAGTTCTTGTAAAGTTTCAGTAAAACTACACGTTGTTTAAATGTTAGCATAAAGTAATCCTACTTTATATCTCCATGCTTTCTATTTTAGCACAAAATAATCCTACTTTCTAATTTTTTTATTCTTAATTTTAAAAAAATTTAAATATTTTTTTTTTTGTTCTAGTAAAATTACATGTTGTTTAAATGTTAGTACAAAGTAATCCTACTTTCTCTAATTTTTTTATTCTTAATTTTATAAAATTTTAAATATTTTTTTGGTTCTTGTAAAATTACATGTTGTTTAAATGTTAGTACAAAGTAGTCCTACTTTCTATTTTAAAGCATTATTAAACCTCATTAAAATGCCTTATTAATTAAAAAACAATATGTATTAACGTTAAGAAAAATTTGTTGAGACCTTGTCCTGTTGAGAAAAATTGTCATTGAGACTTCGAATTTCTTAACCGCTATATATACATACATATTTTTTGTCTCATATGGGATGCATTTTAGCAGTTAAACCTTTGCAAACAAGGTAAGTTGCTAAGAGTGAAAGTCATTTCATTGGTTGCACCATCATTTGGGACGCTTAAATTTCTTCAATTCAAGCTCTTATCGGATGGTAAATATTGATGTGATTTGATTTTGCCGAGAGAACTAAAGCTAAATTGATACTCAAGGCATCTCTTACATGTTTCATAATCATATGACATGCGTGCCTATGATTTTCACATGCAGAAAGCCTTTCGACGTTGGCTTGCTATCTGAGAGGTAGCGTGCCCGCTTTGTCAGCCCAAGGTTGCGGGTTCGGTGCCGGCAGAAGTGATCCATATGATTATGTGGAATGTAAAAGATCCCTTGAGTAACAATTTGGATCTTTTACTTTGGGCAAAATTAAACACGGCAATATTTAGCATCTGATGAGAGCTTGAACTAAAATTAATTCAAGTGTCCAAATTATGTAGAGATGGTGCCACAATGAAAGGGTTTTCTCATTTGGAGACTTGCCATGTCTTCAAAGGTTCAATTGCCAATATGCAGCCCATAGGGAAAAAATATATTGACTCTAGTTGGGATTCCTAACCCGTATTATAAATATATATAAATTAATAGTATGAGAATTTAAATGTTTTGAAGTTAAAAACACATTTAGTTGGAATTTTTGCCTTTATTAGCAAAGGGCTATAAAGCTGTCGATTTTTTAAGAAAAACATTTTTTTTTTCAAAAAAAAAAAATGAGCATTCTAGCTACGTAAATAGATAAAAAAAATTTACGAGTCCAAAGTAAAGTTATACTTTTCTAAATTTCCTATTTTTCGATTAATTTAAAAAATTATTTTTTTCTAGAAGTAAAATATACATTAAACAAATAAAACAAATTGTATATATGCTATGTAAAATGTAGCTCTATTTTGATTATCTGTATATATTGCTTTTAATTTGTGCTTCTTATTGGTATAAAATATTTGAAATAATATCTGCTCTGATATTTTAAAGTGGTATAGCCGTAAAAGAAATATGTGGACTTTTGCTGAAATGGTACATTTTTATGTAAAATAAATGCATATTTTGTTATTACTAAAATATGCCCGTTGTATTTAAATATTTGCATTTTTTGCTATATCTGTGATTATATTTCAAAGTGGATTTGGTTCTTAGTTTTCGTAAAGCGATAGATAATGTTATTGATAAGTAATTAAGAAGCATAAGCAAAAGTGGTAATGAAATTTGTATCCAATCACATTACACAATTTCAAAGGAATTGCATGATAGCTATAATTTATTTAGCTTACTGTGAAATATCTTCAGTGAGGTTGTGCTAAGCTTAGAACACGAGTTATCTTTAAAAAAATTCTCAAAATTAGCAAAAATAAATTTATTCTTTCTAAAAAAAATTTATATTAGCTTTTGGTAGTTTTTTCATGTATCAGATATCTTTTTACTACTTTAAGATTACATAATATAGTTTTAAAAATTCTTTTTTAAAAAGCGATTGATTTTTTTTTTCTTCTTAAGATATCTATGAAACATTTATGTCCTATAGCCGAATGGTAATGATCTAGAACAGTGGACTTTAAACTGTGTTCCACGGAACCCTGGGGATCCACGAGGCCTACCCAGGGGTTTTACAAGTAACAGTAAAAAAATAAAAAAGAAAATTATAAATGTGCATGCAAAATAGATTCACGTTATCTATGAAGTTTCTATAATTACAAACGCCTATAAAGCTCATCCTATTCATTAAAATTGAAAATTTTATTTATTCATAAAAACTTTTTTTTGCAGTACCTTTAAAACGTTCATTCTAACAAAACAAAACAAAATAAATAAATAAAAAATAAAATAAAAAAATAAAAAAAACATTAAACCTTTTTTTTTTCTTTACATGCACTACCTACTAATTGCGATTAATCTATTTTTTACTATCCCTGATACCCCCAAAAAATTTTATGCCTGGCAAAACTAAATAGTTTTCTAATGGAAAATGCACCTTTTTGCATTTGTGGCAAAAAAAAACACACCTAAAATTATGGAAAGGGATCAACAAATTCGGTGTTAAAATTTAAATTTAAGCAAAAATATTTCCTAAATTTTATGTTACAAATTCCTGCAAAATACACAATATTTCTCACACAGCTATTAACATTTTAATGCCGTTAAGAACGATGTACGAGTATTTAAATAGAAAAACTTTTTCTCAATAAATGGGTATACAAAAAGGTATAAAAATAAATTAAGGTATGTGCCTACCCAAAATTCGTCGTTTTGGTGTAAACTTACGAAGTTCCTTTTATGCTTTTATTTTATAGCCCATACATTTAAGATTCCCAAAACACTCTATTTTTGTTTCTACGATATTTGGAAGCAAAGTTATAGCATGATTAGTAAACCGGAAATGGAGTTTACAAAACCGGAAATAGATCCCTACAAAAAAATGCTTTTAAGATATTGAATTGAAATTTTCTGAAAATGTTTTTATTTAGTTTTATTTGTGTTATGAATCAAAATCTAATCTTTGTGTATATATTTATGTACTTTATTGTTTTTTTGTAAAAAAAATCATTAATTTTTTAAAAAATTGTGCTTTTGCACAAAATTTGGCACATTTAAAATACTTTCAAAAGTATTAGAAAACTCTTATTTCCTAAGACATATAAAGATGCTATTCAAGAACTGTATAAATATTATTTGAATATATTTATTAGAATTTTGGGTAACGGCAATTTGTCATCAAAATTTCACTAAAAACGACAATTGTTACAGTCAATCTCCAGAAAACAGCAAAAGGTTAAAAAAAAAGTACGAATTGGTTAAACGTGAAGCTAGTGATCTTGACCTATAAATATGGTGAATTTAAAAAGTGTGCAATATGTAGAAAAATTTTTTATACTCTATTAAAATCTTTAAATGCATTTTCTGAGAAACTATGCTTTTCAATTTTTTGCTTCAAGGCAAAGTTCACTACAGAATTTCATTTAAGATAGTAAATTGAAATTTTCAGAAAATGTTTTATTTAGTTTTATCTGCAGTATAGACTATAATCAAATATCTGTGTATATATTTATGTATTTTATTGCACTTTTTGTGAGAAAATAACATTAGTATTTTGTAAAAAATTGAGTTCTTGCATAAAAAAATGACATATTTCAAAAACTTTCAAAAGTATTACAAATCTCATAGCTTTAAACATAGATAATAATTTTATTTATGTTCTGTATAAATATTATTCGAATATATTAATTAGAATTTTCAATACAAGGTTTACTGTAACTGCAATTTTTCACTACAGTTACACTCAAAACTCCCAATTTATCCAAAATTATTTTTAATTTTTTGAAAATTGTACTTGTGTTCATAGTTTTATGCCCCATTTCAAATAAAAAAATCTTTTTTTTTAGTTGAAAATTTATATATTTCAAAAAAAGTGCGCCGAAGTTAGTCCTTAAATGCAGAATATTAATGCGATTGCAGATAATCTCAATATAAGACTTTGACAGTGTGTGTGAAAAAACACTAGCACATATTCCAGTTACCAAATAAAAGGTATGGATAGATGAAACTTGGATCATAAATTAATACTTTTAATGAGTAAATTATATTAAAATTAGATAACTTTTTTTGACAAATACATTTCTTACAATACATTAAGTGTCTATAACATGTTGATCTAATTTAAATATTATTTTAACAACTTCTCTGTTTCACCTGTACTCCTGTATATTCGGGCCTCTACTATATCGTACTTTGCCTGTAT
>BMAV01005741.1:161615-183914 GCA_019973955.1 Trichonephila inaurata madagascariensis | reverse complement strand
GGTTACGTACTTGCGTTCGAAACGGAAGGTACCCAGAACGAACCTTCCCTCCTTCAGTGGCAAGACTGCTTTATTACGTCATGCCCGGCGCGTCTGTGTTTAGGCCTAGGCCTACCACTATACACCATCATTATTCCTTTGATAGAAAAACTCCAATTGGTTGAGTTCATTTGAGCCTAGGTTTGTGAGATTGTGAGTCACGCACATACATTTATTTGGCCCGTGTTACCCTTTGTATAAATATTGGACAACGCATATGCTATACACTGTCTATTTAAAAGGGTCTCAGGAAGGATCTACTTTTGCATGTAGTCCCAGGGTGTTAGGAAGTTTTAACACGTCATTGTCCGTTCTTAGAAGTAATAACAAAAATCATTGCAATTAACTTAGAATAAATACATTTAAAAACATCTGGATTTATTTTGAATCATTTCTGTAGACCGAGAGTTCTTGCTAAAATATTACAAAAGCATTCCGAGAACTAAAATCATTCTTAAATTTGACAAAACGACAACTCGAGACTCTTGGTCTAAAAGGTAAAATATAATTATAGTCAACAGAATAAATAAACGACTTACACAGAAATTAGTAAGAATATGTGCAAGAGCTGCAAATAAAAAAAATGATTGTAACGAAAAAAAATTCCCCGATGTGTAAAGTGTGGTCGAATACAAACTTAAACCTACTTAAAAGCCCCAAAAGGTTAAATAGTGATAATTGTGTTTCAAAAAGTTATAAAATTCGCAGTGTCTCTCGATTTCTTTTTTATTTTACACCCAAAATTACTGTGGTATCTGAATTAGCAAATGCACTTCATTATGATATATCTATTGCAAGCTTAATTGAAAATAATAAAATCGCCACCGGAACATACAGAGCAAAAATAAAATCAAATATTATACATTGTTATTAATTAGCCGAAATGAAATAACTGTTATTATTGTTATACATTAATAGAGTACTTTCAGTTGTATTGTTGTACAATAATACTAATATAGTTAATAGCTATTATATTATTGTTAAACAATAATAATACCTATTATTACTGCTATACAATAACAATAACTATTATTGTATAACCCCATTATAGTTAACTATAATATTATTGCATAACAGTAATATATATATATATATAGTTTTACACATGCTCAAATGAAAAAAAGTATTTTTTCTTTATATTTTTCTTTTTACATAAAAATTTTCTGTTGTTGTTGTTGTATATCCCCGGACATCTGCAGGGATAAATCAGGTACATGAATTCATATATCCTAAGGAAATATAAAAGCAACTTTGAATTTGTCGCAAGGTCCTGTCTAGAGAATCGCAAGCACTATAGAATATGTTCTGGGAAAATAAATGAATAAAATTTTCTTATCATATATACTATTTACAGTGTAAGATAAGATACACAATATCATTTACTTATAACTTGACAAGAGAAATTTTCCACCTGAGTGAGTCTTGATTGAATTATATATATAAGTTTATACATAAGCCTTTCTTTAGTCTTTCTATTTAAACGCGTTAACTAAATCTTAACATTTTGCTTATAACCCGCGAGGCAAGAAGAATTTTTCAAAATGAATGACTTAAATGAGTTATACACAACTCCTACAATTTCGAAACAAATTCAAACTGTAAACGTGTGGAAATTTAAAAACTTTTTGTTGAATTTTAAAAATATAAGTAGCAATGTGATATATTATATTAATCTGATATTATTTTGTGCGAAATTATTTTTAAATATGTTAAAAATACTCATCTTTTTTTTTCGAGGGATGATCAGAAAAAAGATTACAAGCCTCAGCATTTGAAAACTACATATTGTGGAGAAATTTTGTTTCCCCAGAGTAGAGACAAATGGAGCTACTTGTCATACAAAATGTTACCAGATAGTTCAGGAATGGCGAGATTCTTAGGAAATTGGTCTCGTTTGTAAGTACGAGCCGTGATTAGAGATTTTTAAGGGCAAAGAATGTTTCCGCATCTACAATGAGCAGAAAAAATGCAGCGAAAGTGTGCCACTTTTTTCAATCAAAAAGACAGGGTGTCGAAAACCGTAATATGCCAGGGAGCGGACGGCCAAGTTCTTCAACGACAGCAATCATCACCGCATAAATTGGAGAAATGATTCAAAATGAACGACGTGAAATTTAGTCAGAGCTGGGACTGAGATATGGTAGTATGCTGCATATCGTTTCTGATGTGCTGCGATATTCCAAGACAGTGCTGTGAAATCATCCACCGAGAACTGGCTCAATGGACAGGGATCTGATTTCTACCAAGACAGGTTAAACAAGTTGGTTCTGCGTTCTGATAAATGCCTAAACAGACTGGGTGATTATGTCGAAATGTGATAGGCAGGTATGTCAATTAATTACTTTCGTATTTTCTGTCTATTGTTAAAAAATATTTTTTTATTCGACTTGTAACCTTTTTTTCTGATAACCCCTCGTAATTAGAAAAGATATGGACCAAAATCAGTTCTGTTTCAGAGAATGTATAAGCCACAGGAAAGCAATAAAGGGTTTGCTTTTTAATGATTAATATTTTAAATGTGTTATTATTACTCTGTTTTTTTGTTTTGTAGTATTTTATATTAACATTAACTACAGAAAATCAGTTTATTACATACTTTTTTCATATATTAATCACTATTTTAAAAATTCCTGTTGTTTCAATTTCCTTATATAGTATATTGCACTCTGTTTAAAAAAAGAAGTAACAAACTGAAAATGGTAATTAAATGAAAAACCGTTTATTGAAATGCGATGAAATTTTCACCGGTTGTTAAACAAAGGAAAAGGCAATGCCACGAAAAATAACATAGGGAAGAGGCAAAAAGTTTTCAAATAAGAAGTATAAACAATAATGTCCCTAATTTGCGCGAAATTTTTTTTAGTTGTAAGCATTTATCAAGTAGGGAGCTTGACCACCTCTACTGGAGTTACAAGCTGGACAGTGACGATTCAAAACTTCTTAACAGATCATCAATCATACTTTGTGTGATCTGAGTCCATTTTCGAAGAAGATATGTTGTTACATTAATACGCTTTTTAGGAAGATTGCAAGGTACAAAAAGCCGTCTTCTGAGCATGTCCGAGTTATGTTTTAATGGATTCAAGCTAAACGAGCGTGTTGGCCATTCCATCGAGAGCACTGTTTCAGGTTTCACGCATTTGATGATGAAGTGAGCTCTATGTACTCTTGCATTAGCGTCCATAAACTTGTCAACATGACACATGGCTGCCAGATATGGTTGAACATATGGGTCGAGGATAACACCCTGGTAAAGAATTGTTGTCCCTGACCGGACGAAAGACGTGGAGATCAGTTCGGCCACGGACTTTAAGCTGGATTGCAGACTGTCATCATCTCAACTGTAGCTGGATCTTTCAGTGATATTGTGAGCTTGAGATCGAGCTCTTAGGAATTTCCAGATCCGTATCGTTTGGGAATCGTTGATTACAGAATCGGTACTCTTTAGTGAACAATACATTGATCCAATGCTGTGGTGTCAAACGGATGTGATCTAGAGCCCAATGTAACCGAACTCTTCTGAGTCGACGTCAATAGCACCCAAAATGAAGGCCATCTGGAATACAGATGACTTTCATGCCAATGTACAACAACTATTGAGATATTAGTATTCCTTATGACACCGCAATGCAGTAGTTTTCGGAGAAAATTTACACTGAAAAAATAACGCATTTTTTTTCTTATGACTTGTATGGAAAAACAGCTTCAGTATCTTATAACGTTACAAATGATTTAAGGCGTTACTAGCAGTTTAACAAATACGAAATAATGCCACCGGTATTCATGTTGAATTTCACGAAAATCCAACAACAGCAATTATAGTATTTTAAGATATCATTTTATTAAAAAATACTCCACCTTTTTAATTTATACTGTTCAAACTTTAAATTATGTATTTTCTTTCACTGTGTCGTAATTAAAAAGTATTTAAAGGAGTAAAAAGTAAGTTAAGTTAATAAAATTATATAGTAGTTAAATAAACAGGACAAAAAAGAAACACAACTCAATTTTACCTCATTTCTCCTCAAAATATTAATTTCTATAAAAAACATTTAATCATTATATACACTTCTACTCATTTTTACAGAATAAAGTTGTATTTTTCCCTTTTAACTCAAAGGTAATACACAATAGACATTTATTATGAAAATAAGTATTTTCTAGCTTCTTCTATACTATACTATCTAGAACAGCGGTTCTTAAACTGTAGTCCGGGGACCCCAAGTGGTTCTAAACATTATTCTAGGGGGTCCATGAAGGTCTCTCATTTAGTGTTAAAATTTCTTTCTTTTTCAGAATCTTAAAGGTCTGGCAGAATTATTGAAAGATATGCCATCCTTGACCAGATCATTAAACTGTTGCTAGTATAGAAACTATTAGATCATGTATTTGGATCAAGAATAGTAATTCAGAGGGAGGGGTGTTCAAAATTTTAGGTATCCACGATGTCAGGCTAATACATAAAGGAGGACCATGGTGATCGAAAGTTTAAGAATCGTTGATCTAGATCAGGGGTACGCAACCTTTTTTTCTGCCAAGCCGAAATGATATATTTGATTTCTTGACAAAGAATTTCCCACCAAATTTTTAATACAATGTTCTTAAATAAGTACATTTCTCAGAGCAATGGGCCATGACCGGGCCACATAAAAAGTCTCGGTAGGCCGCAGATTGAGTATCGTTGATCTAGAGCACAGTTTAAAAATATAAGTATAATTTTTTTTTCTATCTGAAGTTGCCTAGAGAGAGAGATCCTTAAATTTAACTTAATTATATTCTACAAATTGTGTATTAAATAATAATATTAAATTTAGTTTAAACATATTTTATAAAATCTTATATAATTATTAAGGCTAAAACTCTTTTTTCGCACAAATGCTTAATAAATACCAACAATATTTTTTTCTGAATTTAATCATTATTTTTCAAAACAGTTAATATATTGAAGTTGTTTCTGTTTCTTCTTTATATATATATATATTTCAAGTACTAAAAAATATCGTAATTTTACTAACATCATTAAATGCTACTTTAACTTAATTTTAATTATGTTAAATAATTTTTTTTTTAAAAAAAAAAATCTTTTGTTATCGAAACTACTTTTCTTTTTTTTAATTTCTTTAAATACTTCAAATAATAATGTCGTTAATAAACGTCTTACATAATGTTGCTTTGACTGAATTTTACATATGTATTTTAGATTTTCTACATTTCTTCAGTAGAGTGGTGTGTTCTTATATTAGCAGTATATTTTTTAAATTTAAAATTACTGTTCGATTTTATCAATAATGCGTTTGTGCTTTAAAACTTCATTTTTTTTTTCATTTAAATGTGTGTGTTTTTTTCTGATTCATCATTCATGCATGCCATTGATAATAAGGCAGACATTATGGCTTTTTTGTTTCAATCGATATAGTATGTATAAGACCATTGTATAATTTTATTATTGAATGAAACTATTTAATTTGGAAAAGAATATAATTTAATGAGAAAATGTTGGTGGTGTGTGTGTGTGTGTGTGTGTGTGGTATAAAAATGTCAAAAATAAAAAAAAATTAAAAATCAATAAAACTGTACACTTTATTTACAAGAACCAATTCATTTTGGATGAAAAAATTCGACTTCTTATATGAGCTATATACAACACATCATATGAGATTTTATACAATGAAATACGTGGATGAATGGCTTAACAGTTCCTTTGCTTCCAAATAAAATCTTATGCTTTTATACAAATGAAAATAACAGTCTAACGATAATATCTTCTTAATAAAGAGAAGTGCAGGTGAGACTAAAATGACAGTTTTGAAAAATGTATTTCTAATGAAAAGTGGTGAATGATTTTTTGAGAAATACTTCGGACGGAATTTTCGAGACAGTTTTGTTTACTATACGAAGACTAACTTAAACTATTTTTCTCCTCATAGTTATTTATATAGTTTACAGTTAAAGTCATTGAAGGGCCCCATGTTTTCCTTTTCCTTTTTCACCAATACAGAAAAAAATATCTTTTCCTTGAAATCGCTTCCTTTCTAGGGTTTTTGATCAAATGCTATTTGTTCCCGGAGTGTCCAATCCATTCTTTCCTACAATGTAAAGAAGCTTTTTCCGAAAAAAGGAGAAATTCAGCTTCAATTCTATGCATTCGCTAAATAGATGGCGTTGTTCGGCTTGCACAACCTTTTTTTCTTTTTGGATTCGTGTGTGTGTACTACCGAAAGCAACGAAAATCCTGATGGGATAAATTTTTCAAACGTTTCCCGTATTTGAATTTTGGAGCATAGCAATTGCCGGTGAACACAGTGGGGGATTTTTTCCTTGCGAGCCATAGCATTTTGCAGTGACACTTCAGAGGATTTCCTGAAATAAAATAACGTAGTATAAGTACATCAGTTTTTACAATGTTTTCCAACTTGAAGAAAATGAGGTTTCAGACAAAATTTTGGATTATGCAGAACCCCCCCCGCCCCCGTTTTTTGGAAAATCATATAAAAAAATATCTTTTTTCCAATTTCTACTATTAGTTCACTCTCTCCCTATGAACATTTATTCATATATATATATACAGTCGAACCTCTATATTGCGAATTTTTCTATATAGCGAAATTTTCCTGGAACCTTGAACATTTCCCGATTTTCTTCTTAAAATAAACTCTCTATAGCGAAGTCATTTTTTATATAACGAACTTTTTCTTTTGTGATTCAATTTTTGTTCTCCCTTTTTTTAAAGTATTTCTGAAAAAATTTCAAGTTATTCTCTCTTTAATGCATTTTATAGTGGTCATAAATCTTGAACTGGTTTTATTCGATCCTAACTCGCCGAGAGCGATAGAGTTCTGGACGTTTCATCCAAGTAATGCAACCTTTAACCCCCATTGCCCAGTTCACTAGAAACCACTTCGATATCCTCTTTCATCCTCAGTGGAGTTGTCCCGAGTCCCCATGTTCTAATTAAAAAAATAATGTATGTTTAATATTACACTTGTATGTTTCAAATTATAAAATGTCCTTAAAATTCATTAATTTTAGTATAAAATTATTTTTTTAGTATTGAAAATACAGTGAATTCTTCGACATTCTTTTTTTCTTGTTTTCCTTGCAGTTTTTCTTTCTTTCTTTTTTGATAAGTAAGTTGTATGAAATAATATTAATTTTAAAAAAAAGGTGTGAATTATTACTTTTTTTAATATGTAGTGTTTATGAACTTAAAATTCATTTTATGCTGTTTATGAAGTGTATTAAAAGATGAACCTCTATGTAACAAATTTTCCATATAACGAATTTTTTTCCGGGATTTAGTGACTTCGTTATACAGAGGTCAGACTGTATATTGTTCAAATTTTCAATCGTTAGTAATATATTTCTTATTCATCCACTCAAGTTCAAATCCATTTTTTTTAACTTGCATGTTGAAACCGTTTTTACAAATATTAATTCATTAATTAAATTTAATTAATAAATTTTAGTTTTATATGGGAGAAAAAAATTAAACTTGCTCCAAATAGAAAGCGACAGTATGCATTAATTATCCAACTACCAGTAATGAAAAGCTCAAGTTGTTTTTCAAGTAGGAATTGACTTTAAATATTTTTTTTATTACTTGTCAATATTTAGTGTCACCTGAATTAGAGTATACATATAAAATTGTCTTAAGAATATTATTACTTTTAAAAAAATACAGTTTTTTGGTAAAAAACTAAAGAAAAAATGACATATTTTTGAAACATTCTCCTTTTATGAAAAATACTTCTATTTATATAATAGTTTGCCTATATATAACTCAGACTTCCAAAGAGACTGAACCAAGATTTTTGAGGTATATAATTTAGAAGTGCATTTATTCATATTTTAATATATTTTGAAAATAATGGGAATTTTTCAAAAACCTTAGTTCAGATTCTGAACAGAAGTTGGTAGCTATAAATTGTCAAAATTTTTGTTTTATAAGCATTTTCATAAAAGAAGAATGTTTTGAAAACATGTCATTCTTCCATCATTTTATGCCCCAAAAAAGGCATTTAAATAATTTTGATCTAATTTTATATGCAAATTGTAATTCAAAAGTGACACTAAAAAACAAAATTTATTCATTTATACGCTTCTTCAAAATCACGGTTATAAATGTATTTAGTTACCAATGTACAGTTATGAAAAAGAGAGCAGCGCGTAATACTTATTAAATAGGATAATAATAAGTTATAATTTTAATAATGTTATGTAAAAAAATTAAGAAAGATTTTGAAAGGTATAATATCAATAACTGCATTATATGATAAGAAACTTTGTGCTTTATACAAGCATTCAAAAAGAATGAAATATTCAAACTTTTTTTTTCAAATTCTTTAATAGGTTTTAAAGTTCAGCTAATGGTTCGTAAAATTCTGAATTTAATTTTTTATTTTTTAAGCTGTAGCATAGTAAAGACGCTTAAAAATTGTGTACACTATTTAAATGGTTAAATCTCTTACTGCTCTAATCTTGTTATTTGTTATAAAAAAAGATTATCAGCAAAAATAATTTTTTCAAAATTGTTATCATATATATTTTTTTACAGTACGAGTATTGAAAGATTAGCAATTAGAAACTTATAATAATTAGAGTAACCAGTAGATATAAACTATAAATAACTATTTTTCTTACTTAAAAATTAGTAGTACATCAATAATTTTTATCAATTATTTCTTTATTTAACAATATTAATTAATATCGAGAAATTATAAAGGAGCGATTAATTTTTTTTTAAAGAAAAAATTTTTTTAAATATCAAACTTCCTAGTTTTTAATGTATCTATTCCGTCATATCTAGGTTTTTTTTCTGAATAATCCACGCACAGAAATTTATAACTTAAACACAAAATGAAAGAAGCACTACATTTATAAACCTCTACATTTTAAAAAAATAAAAAAGATTTCTGATGCTCATTTGTGAGTTTTTAAATTTAAATTTATATCTTTACCTCAGATAAAGTATTTCAATTGTTGGTTGTATTTCTTAAAACATAATCCTTGATATCTTTTCGGATATGAAAATATTTATACAGTAAAAGTTTAGTTGTGACAGACAGCTAAAATTAATTTATTAATACCTTCTAATAAGAGACTAGCTAAATTATCCCAAATTCCTTTGAAGGTATTTTCATGAAGTTCTGAAATTATATTTCCTTGAAGAGCAATGTATTGCAGTTCCGGCATATTGTCAAATAGATCTCCAGGTAGATATTCAATTTTATTTTTCCTGTAAACAATAATAAAATATAAGGTCATAAAAAGCAATTTGAAAAGATATATAAAATCTTATTCTGAAAAAATTATGCCGGTTTTGTAATATGCTGAATAGAAGAACTAAATATAGTTCAGTATTGTCAGAATAGAAACTAGCAAGATACGGATATGCTTATGTAAGCTATTTCTGCAGTTACGAAACTCGTAAAATTCTTTAGCAAATTTAAATTATCTTAAAATTATTTTGTGAAATATTTATTATTAAGAGAAAGGTTTAGTAAAAATACACCTATTATTACAGAATAGAACCGGCATAATTACCTCTATATTTATATGCAGTATTGAAAAATTAAAGTTGTAAAAAATTTGGAACAGATATTTTTTTTAGCTAAAAAGTATTTTTAGGGTAAAAACTAAAAACGTGTGTGTTAAATATGTGCTTCAAATTCTATAGATTAAAAATATTATAACGAATATTTCTGTTTTTTTATTAATTTACTTTAATTTTCACAGGATATAATGGATATTTAAGCCAACTGAAAAAAAAACATTAATATTCGAAAGCCACATTTATTTTGTGCATGTTATTTCAGACATTTTTATTTTATTACAAATGAACCACTGTTATTTTATCACTATATTTTCTGACCTAGATTTATTGACAGCAAATACATCACAAAAAATACTATTATTATATTGTAATTACATTCATTGTATAAAGTATGTACTGTTTTAAACGTCATTTCAGAATTTGGCTGTGTAAATACATTTAATGAACTCTGAAAATATCTTTGGAAGGATTTGTTTAAATTCATACTTATATTTATATTTCAAGTGTAGATTAATGCAGAAAGATTTCAGTATTTCAATATTTTATATTGTTTCAGTGAATAATACAGAACCGAGATTGCCAGAAATCTAGGAAGTAAATTAAAATCTTCCAAATGCTAAAAATTTGATGCTTGTCCTTTAAGTTAAAATTGTCTTAAAACTTAATAATTAAGGAAAAAGATAACTGTATTATTAAAACAAGCTTTAAAAACAAGATTTTTCTCCGTAGGTATTGTTTTGTACTACATTAAAATGTATTGGAATGTAGTTTGTTGAAATAATAGAAAATATATATGCTGTAAATTACATCAAAATGATATGCTACTACTCATAGTTTTTGACGTAATCATTAATAAGTACGTTAGAAACTTAATCACACACACATACTGATATTACATTAAATATTAACTATGCTAATATTTAATAGAGATATTTACAATAAAATTTTTGAAGAATCAACAGAAAAAAATAATATGAAGCTATAAAAACTTATTCCTGGACAAAACACCGTCTCTACATGAAACCAGTCTTCTTAAAACAAAGGAATTGCTTGTTTACTCCATAAATTAATTTATTTCAGTTGAGTGTTTTACCATTTTTTTCTAATGCTCACACAATTATCGATATTCAAAAATAACATTAAAAATAAAAATTTTAAATATTATTCTAATTTTAAACTTACGCAAAATAGAAGTACTTGATCTTTGACGGAGTTGGAAACATGCTTCTGCTCAATTCAGTGATATCGTTATTCTGAATGGACACATATTCCAAATCAGGAAACTTTTGCAGAGCATTGGAACTTATGGAAGTCGTATTCGTAGAAGTAAGAGTGAAACTTTGCAATTTATTTGTGAGATGATCCACAAGGCTACCATTCAAGACTGGTACTGGCATATTGGAAACAGAAAATTTCAAAAGTTTTTCCAAAACGGACAAAGGCTCCCATGTCCAGGGTCTTCTAAACAGAACATTATCAAGATGCAGCTGTTGCAAGCGAATGAGAACGTTGCCTTCCAAGAACTTAGTCAACACAACGGATTTCACGTTCAGGAAAATAAAACCGCAGAAGTCAAGAATGTACAATGGAAGGTAATCAATGGAAGACTTTTCAAGGAATACTTCTTGCATGTTCTTTTTCGAACCACATCGAAGAACACGAACAAATACCTTTATGTCGTTGATATTTTCACAGAAGATACTTTCTGAAAAAGCCGGATGCCTTATGCAGGGTTCCAGGGTTTCTGTTGTACATTGGGTCTCTGAGTAGATGATAGTTGCTGAAACTATAGCAGGAAGAAATATGGAAACAGCACAAATGATGAAATACCGGTTTGTGTAAAACATCATGAAGCGCCTTCTGTATATTTTTTTTATCAGAAACAGAGTTTTAAAGCTATGGAATTTATCTGATTAGTCAAAAAAAGAATACTCATCAAAATAGCATAAGTTTGATCTTTTTTAAAGACACGTTTTATAAAATCCCATTTTCCATCGAACAAGTGGCAAATTATTTGTGAATAGCAGGACTTGTTTTCTCTGACAGCTGTTTTCCTTCGATTCTCATCTATTGATTTGCTAATGATGGAGAAAACTGTAGAAGCACAAAAATCTAAAACTGCTTACGGTAAAAATCTTATGAAATTGCTTGTTACCTTATCCGATGTTTAAATAATTCGGTAATGTCTTGCTTGTTCAGCTTCATGAAAATCTAATCAGAAGGTTAAAAATGCAGACCTGTACTCAGTAGATTTGGGCTTATGTTACTCTACTCGGCCTACAGCTAATATGATGCTGTGGACGAAACGGTTCCCTTTTATGAGCTAATTTTCGACCTTGCCCTCAATATCGCACATTAACACCACGTGCTATAAACAGTGAGATAATTACGTTCATGGTTTCATTGCAGCGTACGTTGAAGTTGACCGCCAGGTCAATTTTCAACGGATTTTGGAGGTCATTCATTGGACCATGGATAGATATAGAGTTTGTTTAAAGTGTCATGTTCAATTTCTTAGATAAGGAGTTTAAATAAATTAAATATTATTTAGTTGGTAATTGATGGAACTCTAGATTGTGTGTGAGATAGTACAAAAATTTTACTCGTCAGCGCGTGCTTTTAGTTCACATGATAGGTAAGCAGCAATTTACGCTTCTAGAGGTTGGTGAACTTTTACAGATCACGTTTTCTTTTAAATAAACAATAAAACGATACTACGAGAACCCATAATGTATTTATAAAAGTACTTCACTTTTATACTAACAAAGAACAAAACGTATATGCACCTAGAAACGATAACACTTTACATCACAGGCACTTCAAATACGGATCGAACGCAGCGTAGTTTAACGCTTTTCAAAATTCTTAAGTATTTCATACGTTAATGTTACACAATTAGTTGTTATTTTCTTGCATCATAATTTTCAAAAAATATTTAATGTGTACGGAAAAAAAGAACACGGAGGAATTTTAAGGAGATAAATTTTGAAGAATATAAAATTGGAGGTAAGAAATTTATTTGTCTAAAGTAAATTAACTTTTTGTTAATGACTCCAGATGAAATTCCTCAATTTCGTAACAATTTTTGAAATACTTTTGGAAAATTTATCAAACTTAATTTATCAAAAATATCATATTTTTTTAATATTTTCTGAATGTTCAAATGATTCCGTTAAATAATACATGAAGGTAAGATAATTAGATAAGTACTTTTATTTATGTTTTGGAATAAAGCCACTTCTTGACGCACATCGTCAAATGAGCTCTGCTGTGAGCACCTGCGTTTCACCTCGTATAAGTTATGATGACAGTGCTAGTTGTTTTGTCTACAATTAATATAATTTTTTTAACGTAAGCAAAATGCTTTCTTCATGAAGAAGAGAACAGACGACTCAATACAGTTATTTTCTTCTTCGTTTGGTTTTTTTGTGTTCCATGTGATTATTTCTGTTTGAACTTGTTAACTAAGTGACTGCTAATTTATATAACCGGAATTTCTTACTGTTTTATACAAATTCTATATTTAATTATTTATTGGCGTTTTATCAACGAAAAAATTACAAGGAGGTCAAAAAAATATTTAAAAACGTAAAAATGTAGTTGATTGAAAAACAAATACGCACAAAATTCACCAGCTAACCTTCTTCAAATTGTTTCAAAAGGAAAACAACAATTATTTTAATCAACAGTTTGGCTGAAAGTGTACTGGGAAGGGATGAAAAAAAGGTACTTGATAGAAATAATTTTTTTAAATAACAGGCATTCTTGAACTTTACTATTTATAAAAACTGTGGTCATTCTATCTCACTAATCGATTCTAAAAAGACTTGTAACTGTGCATAGTATAGAACAGGGATGGCGAACCAGTGGCACGCGTGCCATTGATGGCACGCGACACAATATTTTGGGCACACCAGCGATCAAAATGGTTTACATTTTATTTCAAAATAACAAAGTTCTCTATGAAGTATGACGAATAAACCGATGTGTGCTTGGTTGCAGGGAGCACACTCGTTTGTTATTGTCTTGTCTTAGTTACGTTGTGGACTACAATTGTTTATGATTTCATGTTCATCTACGTCTTCATTGACACAAATGTATTTTAAAATTTATTTGTGTTATATATACGATAGTTAATTGTTATTTAACATGGTTAGTTCAGCAAAAGAACAAAAAGTGCAAGATAGTAAGTTTAACAGAGAATTTCAAATTTGGTGAATCTACAGAAATATGGCACTATTAGTAAAGGCGACAAAGCGGTGTGTGTTTTATGTTCTGCAATAGAGGTATGCAGTACATCGTCTGTAAAACGGCATTTTGAAACAAGTCACAAATCTTCTTGTCAAAAAAGTGAACCACAGTAAAATAAGTAAATAATATAAATTATTTACCTTCTAATCTACAACAACAGAAGTCACTCTAATGTTTACTCTAATCTGAATTACACGTATAACTAAAACATTTACAACTATACAGTGCAAAAAGTATTTCTTCGTAGTAAATAAAGAATTTTGTGTTGTTAATATTTAGTTTTATTATTTTTACAATAATCACAAGTCAAAACTCTTTGACGGCACGCCTATACTTCATTAAACACTTCTTTAAAAAAATATGGCATGTTGATCCATAAAGGTTCGCCATCCCTGGTATAGAACTTAGTTGAAATTTTTGCTCAAAAAAGATGATTTTTCGTACATTAACTGAACTAAAAGCTAAGGGAAATAGACTTGTCCTCCCAAATGTCACACTGATATTTGTCTTCAGATATATTGGAAGCGGTTGTGTACCTGCAGAAACGTTCTGTGGAATTATGAACTTATAGTCTCCACCTGAAACACACACACATTTTGAACCTATAAAGAACTGTTCAAATCCACTAAATTAATTTGAGATAAATCTATGAGAAAGAAATTGCTATCGTCCTTGATAGCAATTTCTTTATAGCAAAGAGGATTTTCCTTCCTCAGTAATGTCAATACAGCTACCAGTATCGATACTGGTAAAGTTATTGACTTAAAAGCGTTTTCGAAACATTGTAGGTGCAAAACTATATTTTTGACCATGACGAAATCTGATAATGGTTTTAAATTACGATATTAGTCCCCACTCAAAACAAATAAACAATTCACGTAAAGTATTAGTATAGCAGTCAAATAAAAATATGATGGATTTATTAACTTTCTGAGTTTTCATCGCAGTTGGAAAAAAATGATATCAATGGGAATGTCAATAAATGAATGGAACAATTATTTTAATTAAATTATATTAATTAACGTAACATAGTAGTATTGATTAACAATAACAAAAAAGTAAGTCGGTGGATTTTCATGATGCTAAAAATCGACAGCGTCTATGTCGAATAATTATACGGCATGTTAAAGACCCTAGAGTGCCTAGTTGGATTGGGTGATCTCGGCAAAATAAAAACAAGGTACAGCTTTGCATCGTCAGTATCTCAAGTGTCTGCCTCTCGGGAGCAAACTGGGCGTCAAAATTACATGTGGTAATTGGTATCTCGCTATATGATGCCTTACTGGAAAGTGATACCAGCTCCCGGGGAATGTACTTGGTCTGAAATGATAAAACACCAATCCGCAGCCTCATTTGAAAGAAAAAATGTTTCTTTCTTGTTCAATATTACCAGTCATATAATTTGTATTCCTTCACATAAAATAACAGAAATGAGAAACAAGAAGAAAAAAATACAAAGGAATGAAAAACACACGTACCCAGATACACGCGCGCACACACATATACACATCTTACGCATGCACACACATACACGCATGCACACACATACACTTAACGTATTTTGCTTAAGTGCAATAAATTAGATCTTTGTTTAAAGTTTTATCTGCATTGAAACTGTTGAAACATTTTCATGCAAATATCATAACTTTCTATAAACTTCAAAAAGGGATAGTTAATAAATTAAAAAGCATGATAATATTAATTATTTTGATTTATTGTTTATTTTTTGTTAATTTTTGAATGATCTTTAGTAATAATTGCTAATAAGCAAATCGATTGCACTTTTAATTCCATATAGCTCTAAATTAATCAATAATAAATAGCCAATCATTTCTTAAAATAAACAATCACTTTTTATTCCATGTCTATGGAATTATTTCATCTGTATATATAATATTTAAAAAAAAAAAGAGCTTTATTTTTTGAGATATTTAATTCGTATTTTTGCTGTTTCGTTTTCGATAAAAATCCCTCGGGTTCTGAAATTTAATACTCTTATAAAACTTTTACTGTTACAATAAAAGAAGATATCTATTTTTCCAAGCGAAAACGCTTGCATAATCCACAAAAAAAAAACTTTTTTTTTTTTCGCAAACATTGAGAAGCTTTGTAAACATACATTTTCATTCCTTGTAACATCGAAATTGAGTTTACCTTTTGAGTTCAATAAAAAATTTATATTCACAAAATTTTATTGCTTAAAGCCTTTTTTCTCGAGAAAAATATATTACGTATAGTCTTTTAAAAAAGTTTCAATGTTTTTTTGGATTACTGCAAATATAGAACAGTGTATTATTTATTATGTATACAAAATTATATATCAGTAACATCGGATTAAATAAAATCGAAAACAACTTCTATGTCTAATCCCCTCCCAATGAGTTTATGATACATTTGTAAAACACTAATTATATTCTGTACTGCAAAAAAAGCTACAATAATACATTACACTAAAATAATCCATTAATATAGTATTTTAGAAATAACGTGTTAGACCTATTATATAGATCAACTATTTAAGTGTAGCAAAGGACTTAGTTACAACTGATAAAAAAAAATAAATTAATAAAGTAAATATAAGCAATTAGTATTGTGTTCAAGTTTAATTATAATTTCTCAAAAATTTCTGCAAATTACACATCTATTTTTAATCATTCATAGTATTTTCGGAAATAGAATATTTGGTATCGAAAATTTTAAAGTGAGACAAATTATGCACAGTTCTTAAAAAATTCACTAAATGACTTATTTAAATTAAAATGTATAAACATCTTATGGGATTTTTCTAAGATATTTCAATTTTAACAACACATTCGAAATAAATAAAATCGACGTTTAGAGTTTATTTAAATAAACATTCTAGTTTTGAATGATCTGTCGTGTCAGAACGTTAAGTATATTTTTATTATAATTGGCTCTGCACAAAATTTTTCATTTTTTTTTAAAAATAATCCAAAGTCAACCAATTAATTCAATGAGGAATTTAAATAATATATATACATATATGTGTTTATTTATTTCAAGAAAGTAAGATTTTGCCCTTCTAAACATTAAATTAAATTTAATATTGCATCGATATTTTTTCGAAAATTTGTCTGACAGGCAGGTTTAACGGTAGTGGCTTTATCGAGACCCAACTTAAGCAAAATTAGGATTTCAAACTTCCTTTGGCTGTATTTGAAAATATCAGTGGAAAAAGATAAACACTAACAAACAAGGAATTACTGCGAATCTATTTAACCGTAATTTATTCAATTTTCAATTCAAAAAGTTTTAAAGTAACCAATTTTAATTTTGATAATAGAATGATTACTGATCCTGTGTGTGTTTGGAGAATATTTAATAGAATATCTTAAAATTTTCTAAACCTAGTTCTTTACCCTTTTAATTGTGCACTAATAATCGATATCATTTAAAAATGAGCTCATGGTTATTTATTTATTTATTTGCATAAAATTGAAGGAATGCCAAAGAAAGCTGGAACAGATTTGAAAAAAGGGATTCTTTTTTCTTTTAACGAGTATTTATGTTACCGTTAAACTGTGAAATCCGTTATTTCATGAAATAACTAGACACAAGTCAGTTAAAGTATATAAAATTATTGAATTCTACGATTTAACTAGGTATTCTGTAGAATTTAACGATTACTTGTTCGTTAAAGTAGGAAATACAGCACTCGTGAAAGCTCTTTGAATCGATTCTAGCTGCTTTTAGTCAGTTTTGAACTGCTTATAGCTGCTTTGCAATGACGCGTGTGTGGTGGTTTGCTTCTCAGTAATCCCTAAAGGGAAATATGGATGAACCTTCCCTAACCGATGGGGGGATTCAATCAGTCTGTAAACAACTTTGGCCAGTAACGGAACCCCGAAATTGGTGGGTGTGCCTACTCACAAAATAGTAATTTTCAATTTATATTTAATTGTTTGTGTGTCGTTATAATAAATATTTAAAACCTAATATATATATATATATATATATATATAAAATAAAAGTGAAGAAGTACTAGAACCTACAGTGCTAAAGCAGGAAGAAATTGGAATTCACCAGACACAACAAATGTAGATACAAAAAAGTCTTTGGACTAAACTGGAGACCTATTATGATTTCAAAAGCTGTCACTGAATTAGGCCATCGAATTAGGGTTAGCAATGCTTTATGGATCCAACCTTCCCCGTACAGCAGAAACTTTCTATATATATATATATATATATATATAAGGACTTATACCTTGAACACGAAAGAAATACTCCATTTCGTTGTTTTTGAGCGAAGAACTTAAACGGTGTAATTATGTTAGCGTTTTTACATTTTTCATTATTAACAAATATTTTTGCAACCTGTGTTTTTAAGTAATGACTTCTGCAGGAGTGAGAAACCAACATCTAAATAAGAAAGATTTAATATAAGAAAGATTTGAATCTTTATTAAATAAGTGAGGGGCAAAGGAAAACAGAGCTACCTTTACTCATGAAAAAGTATTGATAGAAAAGTAAAAGTAACACGTGACTCTTAGTTACTCCAGCATTATAATATTCTTGAAATTCAAGGAATAGAAAAATTAGTTGTGTCAGTAACAGGTGCAAAATATAATCTCCTCCCCCTTATGTTTAACTAATGTTAGCAATATAAGCAATAAAAAATTACATCGCAAGTTATATTCCTTATTATTTATCAATTAATCAAACGCAATAGGTATAAAATGTATTTTTCGAGAGGTTTTAGCTAGTTACGATCAATTAATTTATAAAATAACTTTAAAATTTTTTCTTTTGCACTTTAACGGTCTATCATTAATAATTTCACATAGAATAACTAGGTGAAGTATGAAATTTTTCATCTATTATATACTGTAACTGACTTATCTAGTTATTTCATGAAATTCCTAGTTATTCTATGAATTAACTGAATTATACACTTTAACGGTAGCTTTCATATTTCTTCATTGGAACATTTTCCTATATGACTTTCGTTCCACAAGAAATATTCAAATTTGATGCATAATTTCATTGAGTTTTTCACAAAATTTTTATTCGATTTAAATTAATGTGTGAATCTAATGTTTTAAACAGTGCCTTGCCTTCTGTAGGTTGATTTTAAAAGTTGAAAACAACACTTCGTAAATTGGTGAAAAACTTTTGACACGATAAAAGATAAAACTCTAAAAAACACTTTATCATACAATGATTATGAAGTATTCTATTTCACTTGATGTGTGTGATTCTCGAATATTCCAAACATGCACACTATTTCATAGCATGTTAATTGCTTTATGAAGAGAAATATGAATCGTGTTTGCGCCATTTTATCATCTTTTTTTAATGTTTATGTTAAAAGCCTAATCAGTATTACAAAACTTCCGATTGAAACCACCCAAAAATTGCTGACGAAATAAATTTCTAGTAAACTGGAATGGCTCTTTGAATCTAAATGTTTCATCGCGTAGGATTCCCGCGATATAAAAGTGTAATATTTCACAACATTTAATAGTAACATTACAAGGTTAAGCGGAAACGTAGTTATAGGATTCTTTATCTAGGTAACCTTGAAATAATATTCCGTATCAGTAATGATCACGAATATATTGTAAACATTACAAAGAACGATTATGGGTTAACTAAATAATATTCTCATTCGTATATCACACATATACACGTGCATTCGCTTTTCAGCAGTGACGTTTCCTGTTGATGTGCTTATATTTCAACAAACAAAAGCTCGAACAGAATAACATGGCAAACGAAACGACAAGTTTCAATTTATAAATCCTATAAAAAGATTTTTTGATAGAACTCTGATATAACTTTAATAAATTTCAGTTTGTATTTAATTATTTCATGATTGAAAAGAATAAAAATTTCTCAAAAATTATTAAAAAAAAGATAACAAGAAGAAAAGTATTAAAAATAGATGGACAATATTTCTATAACTACTACGTAGATTCATTACAATATAATGCCTCAAGCAATTTGGTGACAGAAATAAAGCTGATTTAAAAAAATATACTTTTTAGCAAAAACTTTCATTATCAAACTTTTCTATGTTTTATATATATATATATATATATATGAAAGAAATTTGTATAATATATCTAAAACCAGAAATAATACATAATGAACATAAGAAATAATGTAATAAAACTATAAAAGCAAAACATGAAGATCGAATTTATAGAAAAATACAAAAAAGGAACTATACAAAAGAACCTAGCTAGTCAGAAAGCAATTTCGGACTTAGGACCGAATAAGTGGGGTTAAACTAGTTTGAAGGCGCCAACCTTCCCCCTTTGCAACTCCGTAGGAAAAACCAAATAAAATAAACAAAAATTCAAAGTATATAAAAAAATAAACAAAAATTCGAAGTATATAAAAACTCGCAGAAATTATGATAAAACCACTGACTACTATTCTGAAACAAATTCTCCCCAAATTCTTAAAGCAGAAAAATCCCAAAACAATTACGTAAAAAAAGTATTTTTCAAAAAAAAAAATTTAACGAGATTTTCCTATTTACAGATCTTTTTCCAAGAGAATCAAGAGTCTTGAAATTAATGAAAAGCAATTATCCACCAAGTTAAAAAAAACCTAAATATACATAAACGCATCTTTTGAACTACCTTTTACACTAGCCAGCATAGATAGATACCAAGTAAGATGACAATCAAGTTTGGTAGGATTTGAATCGGTTGATTGTCAAAAATGTAAATTTGTTAGGCTCTAATTTGGTTGGTTGTCAAAAATGTAAGATGTTCAAGTATATATATATATACTTGAACTGTAGCACTGTAGGTTCTAGTATTTCTTCACTTTTATTTTATATTACTATATATATATATATATATATATATAGGCTAATTCTCTACAAAAACAAGAGATAACATCCAAACAATAACATTCGAAAAACACATAGACAGTAGGAAAATCACACAATGAAGGACATATGAGTAATCGAGATTAAAAATTATAAAATGGATGCTGCAGTGTTATAAACATTACTGACTTAGGACAGCTAATATATAAAATAATTTATATAAAAGTGGGGTTGAACATGTTTTTTGGCCAGCCAACCTTCCCCCTTTTATGTAAATAACACTAAGCAAAAACCAGTAGAAATTAATGGATAGGAATGTCTAAATCCATTACAAGATAGAGGTAACTTACCTAAAAATTGCACTTACAAATGTAAAGCCCGCGCTAAATCTGAGTGCAATAAATAAGTTATTGCCAGATTCTAGACCCTAATGCAGATTTAAATCAAGTGAAGGGCTGAAATGTAGCACTTAACAAAAGTAAAAAGAATGTAAATAAAAATTAATAAGAGTTGCAAATTATAGCATAACTTAAATAACACTAGAGTAAATATGAATAAAATAATAATAAGTAATTTTATCTAATATTAGATTATGGAGATAACTATAACTATGAAATATTTAAGTTTATAGTAACAAACTATTATCAATCTCAGAATTTTAATCCTAACTATTTTGAATAGCTTTATTCATATAACTATTAATAAAATTAATTGGGTATTTCTGATTTAAGCAATATTTAGTAAAATGTTTATAGTTATTTATAATGTCTGATCTTTTTGACACCAGAATTTTATTACGTTGTATATAATTAATAACAATATTTCTGAATATAGAAACATGTACATTACTCTCCCAATGAGGAACTTTTATAATATTTAAATTAAATTCTTCTCTTTTATCATAAATATTAGAAACTATTACATTATCATATAATTTGACATGTATGTCAAGAAAATTTGCTAAATTGTTGTTATCAGTTGTCTGTATTAAATTAAGATATTGTGGATAAAAATTAATGTTAGGTATAAAATTGGCTTGTTTGCCAAAAATGATTAAATCATCTATATAACGATAAATATAATATTTAGAATTATTAATGTAACTACTTTTAAAATAATGTAAGTATAAATTGGCAAGACAGTTGCTTGCAGGGCCACCTTGTGGCAAACCTTTAATCTGCAGATAATAGTTACCTTTATGATATATATAGTTCTTTTTAAGTACAAACCTAAGTAGTGAACCAAATCTATCATAATTAACATTATTAAATAAATTATCTTTATGTAAATTTACAAGTATATTAATCAAATCATCAATATTAATAGAGTTAAAGAGATCTTCAAAATCTAAACTATAGACTGAATAAATTTTTTTACCTTTCATTTGTTCAATAAGTGATTTACTATTTTTAAGAATGGCTGTGGATTTAAGATTATTTATTGTATCATGCAATATTTCATGGAGAAATTTGCCTGTTTTGCTGATATATGTATTTAAACCATTTGTAACTGTTCTAAATTTAACTGGGTCTTTATGAAATTTGGGAGTAAGAAATATATATGGAAATTTAAAATTATTATTAATTTGAATTCTTAACTGTTTATGAAAAGCCAAGATACGTTTATTTATATTTCTCTATCAGAAACAG
>BMAV01005741.1:141301-158947 GCA_019973955.1 Trichonephila inaurata madagascariensis | reverse complement strand
GTGCTAACAACTCATAACTCTTTTTTAAAACTAAAAAAGACATATTTTGCACTGTATAGTAGTAAATGCTTTAGTTATAAGTGTAATTCAAATTAAAGTAACATTAGTGTGAATTATGTTGTGGCAGATTAGATGACAAATAATCTGCATTAGGATTGAAGATGTAAACTTTTAGCAGAATGCAAGCTGAATTGGAGTCATCTGCCAAACGGTTTATAAGTGAGTCTTTAATGTTATTCATTTCTGAAAATAGAGACTCGAAGGCATAGGTTGATGAAAATATAGTTAAAATACCATGCTACAGTTTCTTCAAACAGCTAAATGTATTTGGAATCGAATTCCATGTTTCCAAAATATCGTTACTCGCTTTTTAATATTTCTGTTTCAATCAATCCCAACTTTCTCCTTTTTTCAACAAATTTTTGAATCCATATTGAACTAGACTGGAAATCAATCAGTTGCATTTCAAATTTTTCAATTTCCAACTAATCAAATCGGGACGAATTCAGTTTATTAAATGAAATCACATCAGGGCACATAAAAAACTTGAGCGTTTCCGATAATTCTTTTAACTGAAAAAAATTTCTCTGTAAACTGCTACCTATCACTCGCGTTTGTTCGTAACACTTCATATCGAACCTTGTTAACCGTTTTGATCGGTGGCGTGCCCAAAATATTGTGCTGCGTGCCAACAATGTCACGCGTGCCACGGGTTCGCCATCCCTGTTCTATGCTGTAATAAACGCACTATAAACGCACCTTTCCTATTGTATCTAGTATGTGACGTCACAAAAAAAAATTTCCACAGTACGACAAAACAACTTTACTTGCCGAAATTCGAAACATATCATTCATAGTTTTCTTGGGGAAATTTCAGAAAAAAATCCTTCTTTGTCAATAACAGCGGCTACACATGTCACTAAATGATGCATTACTGCTTTAAAAGGAAAATTTTCCTGATGCTACCGACCATTGTAAAAGTTATATATATAAGTGTAGAAAAAACATTCTAATTTCGAACTAACTAGAACACAATATGTCTGCAAATGTTAGGCTGGAATTAATAACTAAATATTTAAATAAACCCCATTTGGCACACTGTTGTGACACCTTGTGGCCGTTTATTGGACGGTCGAAAAACGACGCATTTTTAATAAATGGGTGATCCTATTATTTTGTCCTTTACCTGTAAATAGAGATAAATTGGTAGATAATTAGACAGACACATAGAATAGACTAGTTTTAACAGTAACGCCTATCTTATCTATAGAAAAAAATAATTTTGTATCTGTTGTTTCTTAAAATTTGATTTTGTATTTGTATTTTAGTGACAAAAAAGTGAAAAGCAATTTTTTCTCACGAAATATCCATCATTCTCTTTTCTATTAAAAATCTATTTATTTTGAGAAAAAACTATCTAAAAAAGAACAACCGGAACCGTGAAAAACAAAGAGGCGTGTCATAGATCACATTTTTCCCAAAATAGTATTAAATCCATTTTTCACCTTATTCTCAGGATATGTTCAACATACTGCCTATCCTTTTATGTGGCCTACCATCGTCTGTGCACTATATTTTAACTTTCTTTCGACAATATATCATCTTGACAATACATTTCACCTCCTTTCTGCTCTGCGCGAAAATTTATCATTCTCAACTGGACGCATTTTCTATGGCCACAAAGAATATAAAAAATAGTGTGTTATATAACCTCGTTACATTTCACCATCATGGAACTATTAATATTCTCAGGGCAAATGCTCGTATGTTTGGATAAAAGTTTTATATGAAAGATGATGTATTTAGCTCCTTTACTTTTCCTTCCGTTACGATCGGATATTTTTAATTTTAGTATTTTATTTTTCAATTCCTACTATTATAGCTCCCACTCTCTATATATTTATTTATTTATTTATTTATCTTGGTATAATTTTCAATCGTTAATAAAATACATTTTAAAGCGTTCAAATGAGCTAAAATTTTATATACACGATTGTTTTGGATGACAATACAGTATATATATAATTTATCTATAATTAATAAAAATTAATTGATTAAAACAAATTATTTGAAGAATTAAAAATACAGCCACATTGGCATTATTTTTGGCAACTTAGCGACCATTTTGGCGACCTGTGTCAAAACTTGAAAAGGTTTTTTTTCTTTAAGTCATTTTATTAAATGAAGGGGAAAAAGTAACTGTAGTATAAATTTCATGAACTATTTAAAATATGTAAACTGCTAAAAATTGGTTTGAAACTGCCGTTGTCTTTATTGTAACTAATAAAATGTTCGTGAGATTTGACAAATGAGACATCATTCGTGAGGTGGAACAATTGCTTTTGAAGCAATTAGTTGTGTTTCTTAATGACGGCCTTTCAAAAGTCGAGAAAAGCTGCTAGAAATGTAAACTCTAAGTCAGCGTTTCTCAAACTGTGGGGCTCGCCCCTAGGGGGACATGTAACCTAACACACGAAACACGAGCAGTAACACACATATGCGAGCACATCGAAAAGTTGAAAAGAAAACATTATTTTAAAATATTATTAATTTACTGAAAAGAAACAAAACAAAACGCATTCTGACATAATAAAAAGTAAAATACGCATTTACACTGATATAATATGTTTATAAATGTATCAGTACTGCACACTGTATTTGATAATTAATTTAACAATGCCAAGTAAAAAACAAGTTAAACAATTACCAGTGACACCATAGGTTTTTGTCATATATAAAATTATAAAAGAAATTTAATACTTATCTTGATAATTTGGACGGTTTGTAATTAAATTCGTATTGTAGATTTACGTGTCAAAGTACATTATTATTGAATTCAATACATTGTTATAGTTCGGATGGGGGAGGGTAGGGGCTCGAAGAAAATTATGACTGAAAATTGGGTCACAAGTATTGAAGGTTTGAGAAGCAGTGCTCTAAGTAATAATTATGTAAACAAGTCTTAAGAGCATAACAAATTTAAATTAAACTTTTAACTAAAGTATTTTTAGTAATAGTTGAAACATTATGATGTCCTTCGTATTTATGAATTTTTAAATTAATATTTTTAAATTGCTGTTACAAAATTTATAAAAGCTTATATTCTCGAAATTAAAAAAATTAGGCTAATTTTCGAGACGCGTATTTCATATCACAAAATTTGTGTGTGTTATTATTTAGTGCTCTCTTTTTTTTTTTTTTTTTGTTATTGTATTTTTAAACTATATATCTCGAATATAATAAGAGGGGGAAAATTACTATTTTAGAACATCTTAAATTCTTTTCATTTCGTATAAATTTATTATCAAGCTTCTCAATCGCCTTTTTTGTGAACTTAAAAAACAAACTATTTTCAAACACAAAATCGGATTCTAATTAAAAATTTAAATTTTACGAAAATAAAGCTAAATGCAATTAGCACTTTTGATTAATTTAAAAACGATTAGTTATTTTCATTTAATTTTATATGATTTTCTAAAACTAATTGTGTTTCATTTGTCCATCCAGTACATCAGTGCTTCCAATTTCAAAATCGAGATATATTATGGCAATTTTGCTAGAACGGGTCTTTGGAAACCATTTCACTTAGTTTTCCAATTCGTCATTTATGTGTGAATTATTACTTTCTTTTTTTTTTACTTATTCTCATAGTTTTTAAAATTTCAATCAATGTAGTCTTTTTCACTTAAAGAAATTTTGCAACATTGAATATGCAAGCACTTATATCATGCGCAAATCAAAATAATCATCTCAATTTTGTATTTCTTAACTACAACTGCGTAATGCTAGATTTTTTTAATTATTTCTGACCAAATTTTTTAAAAGTTTCTATTTTTTTTTAACCAATAAAATAACACGCTTCGAAAGGACATTAAAAAAGTATCAACTAAAAAGAAAAAAAAAATGAAAACTAGAATTCGATTAAAAACAAGTATTCGGGAAAATACTTTTAATCATATTCCGTAGGCCGAGTGAAGACAATAGGATACATACTGAATACAAGTAAAAATATTTCCTTATGTAAAAAATTATCAATAGATTTTGAAGTATAACACAATGCCATGTGGAAATTACAAAAAAGAACGTTTTTTCATCTTGTGAAATAGCGTGCAAAGCGAAAGAACTTGAAATTGGATTACGAAGGATAGAGTTCCTTTTAACGATATCAGTATCGGTTTTTTCGTTGCATCGGTAAAAAAACGATGCAAGAAGAGACAGAATGTTATTAGTGGGTGCCCTAAAATAGATTTATTTTAACATTTCTTTTCAATTTCTGCAAAATTTATTCCCACAAGTTGTTTTTTTTTCAAATATACCGTATATTTCCTAATATAAGCCGATCTATCTATAAGGAAAGTGAGTGTTTTTTTTCCTCCAAATCTTACCCGAAACTCAAAATTTGTAAATAAGCCGAATTTTAAAAAAAAAATCCTGTAATTTTCAAACATGTTCGTATGAGGACGAAAATTTTGCCAAGAGGATAAAACGAGTGGAATATTTTCCAATGATATTTATGTAAAGCAGCGTTTCTCAAACTGGGGGGGAGGGCTGCCGCCCCACAGGGTGTGATAACTCTACGAGGGGGCGTGAGCATATTGAAATGTCGAAAACACAAGATTATTTTTAAAAAATTAATAATTTACTCAAAGTAAACAAACAAAATACATTCTGACATAATAAATATAAAATACAAATTTGTACTGGTGTGATACACTTATAAACGTATCAGTACTGCGCAATGTATTTTATAATTAATTTAACAGTACTCAGTTACGAACAGAGTGGTAGTGCTTCACGCTTCCCCACCACAGGTGCGAGATTAAAACCCCGGGGTGGGCTTGGTCAACTCAGCCTTCCATCCCTTCAGTGGATCGATAAATGAGCACCATGCTTTCTTTTGAGCTAAACAGTGGGGATTATGCGTCAGACTGACGACATGACCGAAACATCTGCTCATGCACCTCCACGCCCAAGGTCACGTATTCTGAAATTGGCACAGTAGACCTTGGCCCTCATGGAGGCTGTGGACTTTTGTGCCACTGAGTTAACAAGTTTACAATTAAGACACTTAGTTAAGAACAAGTTTAATAATTATCAGTGATCCCATGGGCTTCATATATAAAGTTAAATACAGAAATTTACACTTATGTTGTTAAGTTATACGGTTTGTAATTAATCCCTTAACTGCCAATTAAAAAATACGTGATTCCCCAATGCCACCGTTTTCCACGTAGGCGTTTGTATAAGATATAATGCAGGGGGGAGGGTGAATGAAAAGGAATAAATAAGTAAAACATTCTCTGAAATAAGTAAATCCTTCGTAAACTCTGCCAAGGCCCTTTTTTGCATTTTAAATCCTTAGGAATAATTTTATGGATAGCAGTGCACAGAGAAGTTCCGTTCTTCGGAGGTATGTATATATACGTCCGGGGCAATTAGCGCTTTGGCTGAGCGAGATGTTTATATACACCAGTGGCACTTAAGATGTTAAAGTCGTATTGTAACCTTCGCTTCAAAGTATAGTATTATTAAATTCAATACATTGTTATTGTATGGAGGGGGGAAAATATGATTGAATATTGGGTCGATAATATTGGAAGTTTGAGAAGCACTGATGTAAAGTGAAACACCCATGATGGTAGTTTTATTCATGGTAACCCTATCTAAAGTTAACACATTTATTCTACTCATTTGTTATTTTGTAAACTTTTTTGTGTTAGTCTTATTTCCAGAGCCATTTTTTTCTAAAAAATAAAAGAGACGAGAAATTTCTATACGACTTATTTGAAACAACAGATATTTCAATGAGTGAATATGAATTTCAGGAACTATTCATAAATTACAATTCAGATAATGAATTTGAAGGATTGATTGGACCTCTTTTTTTTTTAATACAAGTTCAAAATATCTACACAAAATGTTAAATGAGTAAAATGGTTTAAAAAATGTGTTGTTTTTTTTTTAAAAAAATTGTATGTGTTGTGATTGGTTAATGTAAACATTCAGTTTATTTACGTCACAGTTATTATTCACAGATTATACATTGAAGTTATTAAACTTATTAAAAGATTATTAGAGTTCAAAAAAATGGTTTGTGAGAGGAGAGTTCCCTTTCGGCTTCCGCTCACTTCAAAGGTTCAAAGCGTCTCTGATTCTGCCTCTCTCTCTTTGGGGAACAATCGCGGGCGCCTCTTTTCAGCATCTCGTTACATTCTGCTAGAGGCGGGAAAGGGTCCCTCGTGGGTCAAGGGGTTGCGGGGGAGATCCAAGGTGGACTACGCATTAGTTTTAAAGTGCGGGTGCAAATACACGTGTGGTGATCCACAAAGTAGCCGACTCACAGCTGCGTGGAGGGAAACATTACAGTTTGTTTTTATTGAGATTAGTAACCCCTCACGTTAACTGTACAAAAGTTCTGCTTGTATACGGAAATATATGGTGTGTAAACTAAAATTAAGGAAAATAACTCAAGATAAAAAAATTCTTTTCAAAAATCTCAGCTGAACAAAACCAAGTTATAAAAATGTTTTGAAATATACAACACAATTATTCTAAAGTTACTATAAAAAAAAATTTTTAATATCTTTTATTTCAAATATCAATTACAATTATCATATTTCAATTATTTTTAAAGAACACATCTGTATTCATTTTAAAATGTGCTTTTAAAACCCATATTTTAATGCTCTTACAGTTGAAAAAAAAAACCAGAAATAATGTTCACTCCTGAAACTGAAAAAATAAACTCTCTTTAAGAACTTTTTTGATTAAATTTCTATTATTAATAGAACAGCTTTCATTAATACTTAGACCCCCTACTCCCTATAGAAAATGAAGAAATTGTTAGCATTTTATACCAGCGCTTCCCTTCAACTTTGATATCCCAGAATAATAAATCAGAGCGAATTCTAGAGCACATTCCGTGATTGTAATAAAGTCTGGAAAATTGCCATAGCTTACCCTCTAGCGCCTCGTTTGTTCTGCAAGCCAATGCAAGTTACTGAGGTTATATCTATTGTCAGAGTTATATTATTCTCAAGGTTGGACTGGTCTAGTTCGTAAGTGTTCCTTGGGGACTAGGGACATATAAAACGTTATGGATTTAACGTACACTGTAAGCGCGAACAAAATTGTTAGAATTTTTATAATATTACTAGAATTATCACTGTGACGGTCACCTTTGTTAATATTACTTTAATAATTTTATAAAACAGGTTATATATATTATTAGCAACGGGTAAAGTTACATAAGCTTTTACTCGATATATCGTAGAATTTTCTATTTCATTGTTTGTTGTGAAATGTATTTTTAACTCGGGAGTGGTTGTGTGGGGCTCTAAGTCACCCCAGGATCTCGAAATCTTTCATTCTGGGAAACTGTTTATTTGTTACCAATGACTTTGTCAGTATCCTCCTATATCCAAGATAAACATTAAGTCGGTCGCGATCGACCGGTGGAACGCCAAGACATTTTGGGGTGACCGTCTACACATAAAACGTTAGACACACATACTAAAAGAAACACAGGAGTTTATCAAGATAATGGAAACACCCGTGAATAAAACTGCAACCCAAATTTGAGAGACGTTTTCTAGAATTTACTAGACTAGAATCACACAAAAGTTGCATTCGTGGGTTAACCCATTTGGCAATGTTGACGTGAAAAATATAACTAAAAATATGTTACATGTTCTATTTATCTCTCGAGGAAAACGAAGCTTTTTTTCTCCTTCAAAAAGACGTATATTGTAAAGAATAACTTTTTGGAATCTAATAGATAAGGTAAAGTATCCCAGTTTTAAAAAAGCAGCAATTTATTTATATATATAACATTATTCATGCTTTCTACTTATCTGTGTGAATCTACATTTTGAGCGAATATAATTAAGACAACATATCATTTCCGTTTCACAGACGACCACTTAGAATCCAGTGCAAGATTAGCAGTTAGTAATTAATTACATATCGAGGTATTCAAAAGATTTTTTTAAATATTGCATAACATTAGGCTTACAGACGTAAGTGGTAATACAATTATATCATTTAAAACAAATTTGGGAAAAAAAACATTTAAGACAAAAACATAAAATAAAAAGGAAGAGTGGAAATACACAAATATAAACACAAATATCAAACTTTAAAAATCTATATAGTAAACAAATTTTCTTAAGACATTAAGGCTTTCAGTACAATTGACCAACAAAGACAAAACAGGTGGCCAGGAAATACCTAAACGTTTCAACTCCTTTTTAAAATTCTCTCTTTTACAGAAATATAGTTTACAATACAACAATACATGTTCCATAGTTTCAGCAACTCGACCACAAGATCAAATATTACTCCCGATTAAAGTAAATCTAGATAAATAGCTCTTAAAATTTCCATGTCCTGTTAGAATCTGGGATAACTTGAAATCAGTAACAAATTTCTCAGATTTAAGCCGTTAATAAGTGGTCGGAAAAAACCTTTTAGTCCACAAAGCTTTAGGCGAGGCCAAGAGTTCGATGTTTCAGGAGGAAACAGTTATTTCCCAAGCTACATGCTTCCAGTGGGACAATGGCACAGACATCAAAAGGTTCAAATCTTGGCAAGTTTCTCTTTGGCCAACTGATCCGCCCCATCATTGCAGAGATTTTCGCTTCGAGATTGGAATGGATAATATGAAGACGAAGTGAAAATTATTTATTTTCTGATGTATTGTGAATTGTTTGAAAGTGCATCATTTGATATTATTAAATTTATGGGTATAATTATTATATTTGTATTTTGCGTTTTACTTCAAACGTAGTTTTAAAAGAGTTAGTTTTTCTATTGTAGTTATGTAGGTAAGTGCACGCATTCTATATTTATTATTGTTATAATACAAATATTATTGAGCTTTTTTTTATTTTGCTCATTACACCTACGTCACAAGATAGACCGTAATACCTTGCAAAAATTATAAGTAGACCGTGCCATGTAAAAGTCTACCCACCCCTATACTATATGATAGTCCTCATGGGAGCTAAAATATGCTATTCAAATATGTCCCTCATTTTTAAAAGTGGCACACACACACACACACAAACGTGTTTTTTATTTATTTTTTTTTTACAATCTTAAGGTACTTGGGTGACTGAGTTTCCCGCGGACCACTTATATTCTAGAATATTTTCTATGAACAGGCTACATTTTAACCCTGTAAATGACTTAGTGATTTTGATTGATGTACGACTCATTATGATTTATAAATGTAAATGAGAGCAGAATATAAAGAAAGAAATGGGCATCTGCGCGATCTCTAATGAATTAAATTGAAACTGATCGAGCAAGGGAAAGACCTCCTGAAATAATAGATATTAATCGTGATATCAAAAGTAAATTTGAGAAAAGCAATGAACATGAAATGTTTGAGTTGAAAGGAAAGTTTACGAATGCTACCAAAAAAAGAAGATCGAGAAATATACGAAACCGCAAGTGTACCACAAGTCACACAACGCCCTATCAAAAAGACACAAGCAAGAAAAAGTTCAACATGCTATTTGTTGATCATCAAAGGATATTAACTTGAAAATATAACAGCTTTACCCGCAAATATCATTCCTGTAATGTTAGTGAAAAGTGCCTGTGATTTGTATATTTCGTTAAAGTGTCGAACATTTGAAACAGTTTAGTTTAGTTTGATTAGATTTGTTCTCAAATTATCTAAGAAAAATTGAAAAGTCCTTAAAAGTAGGTAAGTATACTTTCTCTTAGTTAAATAATTCACTGGAATTACGATTTTTATCATGTATAGTAAGAAATAAAAATAATATTGTTACGTAGATCCGGGGTTCGAGGATTTTATGCCAATCAGTCGCAAAGAACATTTCTTTAACAGCGATGAGAATTTATTGTCGAAAATTTAATCCTTTGAATACAGGATTCAGCAGCAATAATCGCAGAATAAATCTCAGGTCTTTACACCTTCAGCAGTGCTCAAACACAATTATCGGTGTCTAAAATACACGTATATAAAAGATTATTCACAAACAATCGCTCTTTCAACAGCCGAAGTAATCACTACTCGCTTCAACAATCAGAGCAATATTAACTGATCGCTAGTCAAAATCAGACTGACTGACTTTCGGTGAGCATCTCTTATTTTATATCCCTCGCGAATAATTCCAGAAAGACCCGCTTGTGCCATAGGTCTTGAAATTAGTGTATTTCTCTACTAGTTTCTAGAAGAATCCAGAGGGTCTCGAACTCGCCCAAAAGGGTCGCCAACATGATCGCCAAGTCACCAAAATGGTCCCCAAAAATGACGCCAACTTGGCTCTATCGCCAAGATTTAGCCAAGTTCCCATTGAATCACCATTATAACGTAAGGGACGGCATTGCTTGTGAATATTACAATTTTAACGTAAATTAAATCTAATTTTGAGTAAGATAAAAGCATTACACATTCAAATACAAATTATTTACTCTATTTTACACAAAATTCGTAACACTTCAATAATCAAATGTAAAGTCACAAATACTCGACAGCGCATTTAAAAATGCATGAACAAATAAAATAGATTAGGGTGAGTTATAGTCACCCTGCGCATTAACATAAGTATCGTGAGCGTGCTTTCTCCCGGGTTAAAAAAGACAAATTTCGTTATTAAATATATAGTTAATAAAACGTATTGTTTAATTAAAATGAATGTTAGATTACCATATTTACTATTAGCCGATTTGCATAAGCCACACATGTTATTTTTTATAAAATATATTGTTTGCATGAAAATAATATAATATTCTAACGTAGAACTTGATATCACATAATGAATTGAAAAAGGTCTCATGAACATTTTTGACACTAAGAAAAGTTGACAATATATAGGTAAAATAGATTTTTGCCAATATGTTTATTTCATATTTTATATAAATACGATCAACATTCCAGATAATCCAGAACCTATTTTTTTAACACAATATAGTTTAAAAAGAAAGTGAAGAAACATATCAAATACTGAAACAAGAGGAATCATCAATTACGGCATATTCAGCAAGTCATAACAATGGGTAAAAACAATTCATCTTTACTTTAATGGTCAAAGGCAATTTTGCTCACACTATATTTAGCAGCAATGAGTAAGGTTGAAAATCACTGGACATATGGGGACTCATCATACAATCGTATAGGGAATAGAAGCCATGATTACAAATGATAAAGCAGCTCCAAAAACTTTTGTGGATGCATATCCAAATAACATCCCTAATCTATCAAAGCTTCTTGCTCAGCACGTTTGCTAATATGTTTTTCTTATTTTTTTTAAAGCTTATAATTTTCTATAATGTATATTTGTCACAAATTCTTGAATAAGTGAGGGATTTTCCTGGTATTATCAGTATAAACTCTATTGAGTAGTAAAACACACAAATATCGAATATACATAAGGTCTTATTTAATTTAAAAAATTCCTCCTAAGTTAAAATAAACCCATAATTAATACAAACTCATGATCAGAAATTCAATGACATTCACTAATGTAACAGTTTTATATAGAAACCTATGATAAATGCTTCTTGATGGATAACACTTTAATTCTTATCTCTGCATTTTCAAACTTCCAATCCTTTTTTCACTACGTCATTTGGATCACTTATAGCAGGGGTGGGCAGACTTTTCCAGGGTATGTGGGCTACTTCTAATTTTTCAAGGTGTTGTGGTCTCCCCAGTGTTCATGGCGCACACAAAGAGGGGGGGAGGTTCTACAGGTCCGGACCCTCCCTCATAGCCCTTGATTTTTTTTTACCGAATGATTATAATTCAATGTATATAGCACACAAAACTTAATTAAGTTCGTATTTGTTATAATTTTTTTATTACTTAACCCACGGTCACTCGCGCCTGTTTTTGCTACCGTCGTTACTCGCGGGGTGTAGAGAACACCCCAAACTTTTAACACGTGTATTTAATTATGAAAATAAAATTAAGTCATTATGATGCATATTTATAAAGTACAAGATGTTTTTTGTATTATACAAATAAAATTATTAAATTTTTTGCATACAAATAAGACTAACATTAATTTAAACTTAACATACAAAATTTTCATTTTAAAACACATAATTTTATACTTTTTCATAAAACAGTATATATATAAAACGTATATACCAGTAATAAATATACCTTATAATTAATGAGATAATGATAGTAGAAAGTAGAAAAATAATATTTTAATCATTTTCCAAACATTCAGAGCTCAGAGCAGACTGTATACATATGCTCAATTTATCTCTAGAGCTCTCAGCCCCCCAGATAAACTTTTGAAGGTCACTATATTCCAATCGTTCGAGATAGAGGGATTGCATCAGGCCTGAAGGTTCAATGACCTAAAATGTGCAGCTACAGAAAAAATCGTGGTTCTGCGCATTCTTTTTAGAATCCTGGGAGGATTTTCTTGTTGCTGGGGTGTACAGAACACCCCGCGCGAGTGATCGCGGGTTAATACTGATTATTTATTCAGCAATTTATTTTTTACTGTTTTTTGTTCCTGACAATCTACAAAATCAGAAAAATATGTTTGGCTGCGTATAAGGGTATGATATGAGAATGGTAGACTTTCGACCCCCCCCCCCCCCCATTTGAAAAATTCTTGTGGGCACCAATTTCCAATGTCGTAGGTGTGGGGAGGTAGGAAAGGTCTACAATATTTTAATAATAAAAACGGAATACGTACTTACCTGCGGAACTAAAACTTTTAAAACCTGGTTTAAAGCAAAACGCAAGATACAGACATAATAATAACAGCCACAAAATTTATAACATCAAATGATGCAATTATTATCAAATAATACAAAAACATAAAAAAATATAAAACATTTTTATCTAAAGTTAGTTTGTGTTTTTGTAGTAAGCAGAAAACTTTGTCTGCATACTTCAGCCAATCTTGAATATTTCCGTATATAATTACTAACTGCTAAAATCATCAGGCGGTCACCCCAAAACGTCTTGGCGGTCCAACAGTCGATCGCGATCGACGTAATGCTTACCCCGGACTTATAGAAACAGTTAAATATTTTTCGAATTCATATTTTGTAGCTTAATTAATTTTTGTTAGATTATAAATGAAGTGTATTAAACTAAATTTAGGCTCTAACCTTTGTATTATTCACTTTTAATTTTATGTCTTTTTTTGCGCAAGAACCGTATTGATAATGATGTATTACAGTTAAAGCACTTTTGTAAATAAAATATCTTTTTTTCCCACTGCTGTTCGGGTATTTACATGGACTTGGTTCAGCTAATGTTCAACAAACTATTTAATACTTTTTAAGCAAAATATATTTGTTTTATATTTTAAATTTAATTTTTGAATTATTTAAAAAAGAACCACTCAAATCCAACAATATCTTTAATATTTAATTCATAAAAAAATAAATATGACTAACATGAATTTACTTCTGACCATCATTGTGTAAATAAATAGTTGTAAAGTAAATTGGAAAGAAATAAATGCACTTAAGTTAAATTTTTGTTACTTTAAAAATACTTACAGTTATATGTAGTAAGAACTTACTTCATTCCTTAAAACTTATTACTAACCGTGTTATGAAAATTTGTCAACCCCACCTGTTAAAATAGTTTAATAAAGAAAACTGAGAAAAATGTGAATTTTTTTTTACATATATAAAAGTAATAATATAATTTTGCAGTCATTCTTACAAAAATATGAATAATACAAGAAAAATAATTTAGCTTTACACGACTTTTATTAAAAACAATGAGTTTATTCTTAGAATTATTCTATATTCTTATCCTAAACTGTTCATAAATTTCCTTTCGAGTAAACATGACTTCTCAATTATTTTAATTTCTGACTTTTGCTTTCATATTATAAAACTTTTAGTTTCACATCAATCCATTATCCTACTATGAAAGTGCCTAAATTGAATTTTCTCTCACTGCATATTTCAAGCAATTGTCTTAAAAGCTTGAATATATTTCATTAACAATCAGCTGTAAATTTTTAAACTTAAGTAACTCATTCATTTTCTAAGCCTAATGGAATCTGAGTTCTCAATAAATTTCTAAAATAATTCACATCGAAGCTTAAATTCCATTATTCATTCTTCATTAAAACATGGTACTTTGCCCTTAAGGGAAATTGTTCATTTAAACTCAAAATTTCATTAGATAATATTCAGCGAAATAAATAAAAGTACAAAATTTCCACGAAAAACAATCAGGTAAAAAGAAGCCAAAGCCTTTAGGCTTAAGAAAATTCCAAACTTTTTAGAAATCACAAATATGTACATAAATATAATTATCGTTTTCATTTATTTTACTTTTTTCGTTTAATAGAATGTCAGCATTTGTTATTCGTCCTTTTATCGCATATTTATGTTCTTCCATAAGCATTAATCATATTCACTTCTTCAAATTATTAATTGCCCTCAAAAAATAATTATTAAAAAGTGTCATTTATGACAAGTTTATTAAAATGTGAAGCATCTTTCTCAGTCTTTATCACTTAGGTCGTAAGAAATTTCATTAAAGCCTCGTTTCGATTACGGAGGCTATTAATTACGTTTACTTGAAAGAAACTTAATTCCATTTATTCTTGATGAGCATTATTTATCATAAAAATAAAAATTCACCTTCATGTCAAGAAATTACCTGGATAATACAGCAATTAATCATTTTGAAAATGTAATTAGTTTGTAAAAGCAAGAAATAGAGTAGATGTGTTGAAGAAAAAAGTAATGCTATTTGGTTTCGACGAGAGTGGCTTATATAAATTGGATTACTTAAAAAAAATGAACGAGAAAAAAAAGAGAGTCCATGTTTCCTATGCACATACACTGAAGACTTACAAATGCATGAAGGAACTAAACAAGATTTCTGTTAGAAATCAGGGTCTGCATTAAAGCGTCAGGAAAAATGGACAGAGTACAAATAAAAACTATTTTGTCCGTTTCAACACTGACATGATACATAAATTCTGTGATTATATGTATATTAGCTGTTTTTTATTTAATTATTGTTAGTATAAATAATTCTATTCGATTAGGTATGGATCATAATATGATTAAGAATGCATATAACCGTTAATTTTAATATTAGATAATTCATTACGAGAAATCACTAATTTTTATAAAAATACCAAAGTCTGTTTGTTTAATCAGAATAGTTCAGGGTTAAATTTTCAACAAACATTTATACAAAGTTTTAATTTTAAAAAAATTTGATTTTTTTTTAAATTTAAAATCGTATTCCATTTGAAATTGTGTAGTAAAATATAGAAATTCAATCTAATGAAAGAGTTAGAATTTCAATCTAAAGAAACTAAGCTATATATCAAAAATGGATCTTTACAAAAAGATTTTCCTTAATAAGGAAAAAAGAATCTATATAATTTTTTAACATAAACTTATTAATTTTGCTTGAAACTTGATCTAAAAGCAACATAAAAATTCTTTATTATAATTCTAATATTTTTTTCGATATGAGTACTTTATTCGTATAAAATGGTACATTATTATTTACAAAATTACTATATTTATTAGAACATTAATCAAATATATTTGATTACACAAAGAATTAAGATAATTAAATTTTAAAATAAATTTATCTACAGTATCCACTCAAATGTAATTCATCATATAAGGGAAAATTTATATTATTTGATTAATTGTGTAATAAAGGCGATGCATTTATTGATGTTTGGGGGGTTAGAAGAAAGCTCAGCCATATCACCAATACAAAATTCTAATTTATTGTTCTTTCACTTAAATTAACAACTCAGGGTAGGAAATGCACACTTCTACTAAGTATAGGAGCAATTACACGGCAAAGGAAAGGTGAGGAAAATGTTTTTGAGTACAATCAAAAGCTTAATGCTAGAACTTAGATATCTAGATAACTTAAAAGGAATATGTAGTCATACAACTTTATGAATTACTCAGCGAAGCGGGTGGATAAAGGAAAATAAATAAATATATGTTAATTAGCTATCATGGAATAATCTTTTACCAGAATCGTTTGTTTTTGCATCATATATATTTGAAATTAGTTACTCACTTGTTAATGTAAAACTTAATAACTTTCTAGTAAATAATTCACAGCATTCTAAATAATTCAAATATCCTGTTTAAAAAATTAAAAATTTATGTAAGAGAAATTCATCTCTGTAGATCAGGAAAAATATCTAAGAAATTCTATCAGCCTTAACCTAGACTAAAAATACAGTGTATTTCCAACAGATGGTCAAGCAATAAACCACTAGAACAGCTACTGTACTCGGTGCTATCCGAACAGAAATTTCCGACTTTACTGCAAGGCCTACTGGTTTATTTCTATCCAGATCTTATAAGTTGCTTCGAAATATTTGACTGCAACTCACGTATAAGGTTTTATAACCCAATTGGCTACAGTTCCAAAGAAATATTGCGTCTCTATCGATTAGGAGTATGTTGTTTGAAAAAGTTTCGGTCTTCGGAAAACTTTATACAAATAAAATAAAATTCAATGTTATAAATGTCATGATCTCAAAAGTAATTCCTTGAAAATCAAGTATTCATTGTCCCCCCCCCCCATTATGTTTAAAATAGATTTTTGTGTTAAATATGATACTCAAAAAATAAATACAGAGAAAATTAGTTAAGTTAACTGGGACGTCTGCGAGAAAAAAAAATGAACTTTTTTACATCAAATTTAAATGATTCTCACTTACTTAAATTAAAAGCAACGGAATTAAAATGTTTCCATTGAATTATCTGTACCCTTATGCACCTGTTATTGCAAAAAAAATTCCATTTTAAATCACAAATAAATCTGTAAGAGCAATAAACAAAATCACAACAACTATTTTTTTTTATTTTCGGGGTATGCTCTTACATTTAGGTAAACTTGGCATAAAATCCACTGCATATACAGCTATAAAAATTCACATTGATTCATAGTTTCATAAAACATAGCAATCTATAAAATGAACAAAATGAAATTTTAAAAAATAAAATTATAAAAATTTTTAAGTTTAGTGTGATTCAAATTTCCTTTTAATTTTAAGCAGAAATTGTGCTACATCTAAAATTTGTGAATATTTATTTGAAAAAGAATTCATTCACTTTGTTGAACATTTTTGGATCTTATAATGTGCAAAATATAAGCTATATAGGTAAAGTAGATTTTGAGATAAGTGTATCGGAATCACCAAAATATGTATTTTGAGAAAATCACAAATAAGGATATTTTCATCAATGATTTGTAAAATAATATATTTTTAATGTAATATAAAGTCATACCATAATTAATTGGATTATTTTTCATTTCTCATTTTTTAAATTATAAGTTTAAAATTCTAGATTATTTAGAAGTCTTTTTAATTACTCTTTCTTTACTTCATTAACACGTGTTGTCAATGTGTGTGACTCACACCTTCTTCCGTTTAAAATACCAAAAGTTTATGTCTATAAGTTTTAGTACTTTTACTTCACTTTGAACATCATCATTACAAGATATTATAGAATCCCTTACACATATCATTATTGTTATAAAAATACACAAAGAAAATGTCTTTGATTAATTTAAAAAAGTTAATGTGATGTCTAATTTAAATGGAACTCTGTTTTTAAAAATTATTACAAAAGAATCTCTATTTTTACTCGAAAATATGAATATTTATTTTAAAG
>BMAV01005741.1:98238-134617 GCA_019973955.1 Trichonephila inaurata madagascariensis | reverse complement strand
ATAAATAACTATAAACATTTTACTAAATATTGCTTAAATCAGAAATACCCAATTAATTTTATTAATAGTTATATAAATAAAGCTATTCAAAATAGTTAGGATTTAAATTATGAGATTGATAATAGCTTATTACTATAAACAAATATTTTGTTATAGTTATCTCCACAATCTAATATTAGATTAGAAATTACTATTATTTTATTCATATGTACTCTGGTGTTATTATAGTTATGCTATAATATGCAACTCTTATTAATTTTTATATCCATTCTTTTTAATCTTTTGTTAAGTGCTACATTTCAGCCATTCTTTTGATTTAAATCTGTATTAGGGTATAGAATCTGGCAACAAATTAATGTTTCCACTCAGATTTAGCGCGGGCTTTGCATTTGTAAGTGCAATTTTTAGGTAAGTTACCTCTATCTTGTAATGGATTTAGATATTTCTATCCATTATTTCCTATTGGTTTTTGCTCAGTGTTATTTACAAAAAAAGGGAGAAGGTTGGCTGGCCAAAAAACATGTTCAACCCCACTTTTATATTAATTATTTTTTATATAATAGCTGTCCTAAGTCAGTAATGTGTTCATAACACTGCAGCATCCATTTTATATTTATTATCTCGATTACTCTTTTGTCCTTCATTGTGTGATTTTCCTGCTGTCTGTGTTTGTCGAATGTTATTATTTATTGTTTGGATGTTATCTCTTGTTAGTAGAGAATTGGCCTATATATATATATGTGTGTGTGTACGTATGTATAATGATAAAACTTTAGAAGTGCAAACTAGGTCGTGTCGAGTGGTTGATTTAAACAATGACGAACCAAAGGTAGGGCGTGGCCGGTGGTGTGATTTTCCTGTGTTACGTGGCGAGTGATCGAGTACTGTATTATCGAAGAGGCACTCATGTAAATCAATAATCCAGTTTATTCACATCTGGAAACACATAGAGATCAAGTAGGGACGGCATTACATATAACAAGAAGCAAACATCACGGCACAGACAAAGACAAACACAGAACGCGCGGCAGCCGGCTGATTACATGACGAAGGCAAGCAGACAAAAAGGGAGCGATTACACAACATTTTTGCTTTTATACCGGCAGTGCAAGCGCGTGATTATTACGTAATAGTAGTTCTGATTGGATAGAATGGGTGGGACAGGGATTTCGGACTAGCCGATTACGATTAAGATTACAATGTTATTTTTAAACCAAAGAATTAAAGTTATTTTAAATATTAGTACAAAGAGTTAAAATAAAAAGTATACTAGAGGGGGATTATTACATTTATATATATATATATATATATATATATTCATGTATTTAATAAAAATTAATAAAACAAAAATATTTACAAGAACTTAATGAAATTTAATACAACATTTTAAAGATTTTTGAAAAACAAAACATTTATTGAGTTTTGGGAACATAATCTGATATTTTTCTTAAAATTGTCTTTTTCAGCATCAAATTCTCAACAGATTGTTCAATGTCGTTTATTTTGTTATTCATTTCACCATTGAAATGTGCGTCTAAATTAGAGAGCATACTTTTCATGAGGTTCCTCATTTCGGATGACGTAGGAATGGGAGCTGCATTATTCATTTCATTTTCGTCGTCGAAATCTGCATCAATGATACTTTTTGAGCTTTGATCAAATTCCAAAATATCTTTGACTGCCATAATTGGAGCTGTACACACACATTATCATCATCTACTGAAACGGATTCTTCCGATGGTACAGTAGGACAGTCCAATATACAGAAACTTTCTCAAAAACTTCATTAAATGTCTGCTCAATTTCAATATCCTCCTTTTCCAGAAGTAAAATCGTTCTGCTTCAAGTGATTTTCGTTTCGTGTTAAGAGAATAAAATGCGTCGGGACTATTGCGTTGTATTATTGCGTGTTAAACGACATTTCGTCTTAAGCGTTTTCGCGTTAAACGTATCTCACTGTATTGCAAACATTTGCTACATTATTTTAAAAGAAAATGCGTTATTTTTGAATTTGTGCGTGTAATAAATCTATACCAAACAGCATTTATAATTTATACATTAATTTCAGTGAAATAAAAAGAAACGCGTTTGAAGTGTAATATTAATAATAATAGTTGGTACTTAATGTGTTTACCACAAATTCTTCAAATCAAAAATCCATGAGACATGATATGCAACTAATAGTAGAAAAAATGTTAACGCACGTGCTCCAAAACATTAATGACAGCATTTGGTGACGTCTTTTTATTTGGCGAAATTGATCGACAGCATAATGAGTAAGTACCTCATAATAAATAGCCAAAAAATTATTAAAATAAAAATTTGTTACATTTGATTATATTACTGAAACAAAAAAAATCTTTTAAATTTTAATTTCCTCAGCAGATAAGAATAGCAGAAGTTATGTATTGTGTATATATAACCACAGCTTGAAGACCAGTGCCTGAGTGGTAGTGTATCGCGCTTCCATATCACAGGAACGGGATTCAAATCCCAGGCTAGAAAAGGTCCACTCAGCTTTTCATCCCTTCAGTGGGTCGATAAATGAGTACAAGCTTGCTGGGGACCTGAACACTGGGGGTTTCGCGTCAGACTCACTACTTGATTGAAACATCTGCACATGCACCTCAGCTCCCAAGGTCACGAAAACTGAAATAGGTACAGTAGACCTTGGTCTTCATGGGCTGTTGCGCCACTGAGTTCATTTCAGCTCAGTTATACAAACTAGATGTATTAGAATAATTATATCAGATGTTTTTGTAAGGTTTGTGAAACGGTTCAATTTCACACTGTAAAATATTCAACGTATTAGAAATAAAATTCGGTTCGGTTTCAGAATGTAAAATATTCAATGAACTAGAAATAAAATGAGATAGGCACAATAGACCTTGGCCCTCATGGGATATTGCGCCAATGAGTTCAGTTCAATTCACAGTTATACAAACTAGATGTATTAGAATAATTATATCACACGTTGGTTTGTGAGGGTTGTGAGATGTAGACCTTGCCCATCATGGGATGTTGCGCCACTGAGTTCAAATCAGTATTTAACCAACTTATGATGCTTTTTGACAAGTTTGAACTTTTCAAAGCTGACTGAATCTAAACTGAAATCACTTTTTAGGAACCATATACAACATTTCACAAATTCGACATAATCTAAAAATAAATTTCATGAAACGATGAAAAAAATAAGATATTTGCACAATAATTAGATTCTGAGTTGAAATATTGTAATTTTTTCTAAATCCAGTCGTTAAATTTGGAATATCTTAGGATATCAGTATAGACTAGCGAATCAGATTGATTTTTTGGCAGAATAAATTAAATGCAGTAAACAAGATTTTCTTTGGAATTCCTCGGCAAACAGAAATCTTGTTAACAACCTATTTTTAGACGGATCGATTCTTCTGTGTAAATGCTATGCAAAAAATGTCGCTCCTTTAAAAAAATGATGTAAAAACGAAGAACAATGTAAGTTTAGAATGTTTTTGATTTAATCGTTGACTTTTATAAGAATTGTTTTTGTTCGCTGTCTTTAAATCCTTACTTGTTTTTAAGTACTTTTCGATAGTATTTACTGTGGAAGTTGTTCGTTAACCATTATTTAAGCAAATAATTCTTAAAAATTAATTGAAAGATTAATTTAACTTACGAAGAATTATATTTTGTGTGAAAAATTTAGAATTTATCCCCTCCCCCCTCAAAAAAAAGAAGAAAAAATCTCTACTAAAAACATCGAGTTTTGAAAACTTAAATGTGAAAATGAATTTGATTTTAAAAGATTGAATTTTAGATTTGAAAAAATTTTAGGCTTTTTAAATTTTGAACTCTTTATGTAAAAAGATCTTTTTTTCTCAATTTTTCATTGAGCTTGAAAAATGTTGAGTTTTATGTGATGAAAGATTAATTTTTAAGAAAGCTCTATATTTTTAGAGAAAGCTCTATATTTGTAAAGAAAAGGTCAATCTTTACTTTACAGAAAAATTGATCTAGACTTAGCTTCATATTTCCGAAAAAAATTAACTGTAGATGTGAACATTACAGTCTCTTTCATTTCTGGAATTATTAATTTTGTGGCAGTCTACATCTTTCCGATTCATTCTATAACTGAGGTTTTCACGCATGTTAAGTAAAATAAATGGTGACCTAAAGCAATATAGGATAAATAATAATATTGGCCACATACCATTGTTGTTACAAATGTTACCATTGCACAAAAGTTTCTTAATAGCTATTAGTCACCGCGATAATGATTAATCCTTTGGAGTAAGAATATTAATTATCTTTTTACCAAAACGGATATAAGAAATAAAAGTGCTTGCTCACCTATATTGATTTGCTATCATTACCTCATAGTATCTTACAGTCAGCAAGTACTAACAAAAGATTCAACTATACACCAATATTTTTTCTTTCTTTACACACACACACACATTACCTCAAAAGACTTAATAAATCACAATGCTGAGGAATTGCTTAACTTTCTGACCGTACTATCCATCTCTCAGACGGGGATGATTTGCTTTGATGCTTGTAGATAACGCTGTGGTGTGAGATTTTGGGGGTGGGCAGCCTTGACATCTTCAGTTGGACTCAACCGAGTAAGAGGATGATGTGGTGGTACATGGCGATTTTTTTTAACTCACGATATGTGCGATTTTTCTTATCTATCACCGTCTATCGGACGGATATTCCTACAGTTTTTTCGTGTTTGGTATTATTATTTTTAATTACTTTTACATGAATATAAATAACTTTTAATCAGGTTTTATAAAAATACTAGTCACAATGCGAGTGATAAAAATATATTGTTGTGTCCGATCAAATCCCTCATATCTTATTTGAGCCATACTCAATTCCATGAGCTATAAGGACATTTCAAACAGTCCTTAAGGTAATAAAATTCAAAAAAAAAAATTACGTACCCGTCTTTCAGACGGATGCTCCTCAGAGCGGCAAAAAAACTGATGTTCCCCGTCATAGGGTTACACAAAAAATTTTAAGGGCTAAATCTTATTATAAGAAACAAGCAATAAACTTTTATAGCATATTACAAATTTATATGATGAATAATTTTTTAATGATCAGTATTTAGTCAATTTACTCATTATTTTATACTAAAAGTATTATAAAAGGTTGTAATGGGTACCATTCGGGTGCTTCTACTAAACCTTTCGGGAAAACTATTATTTAACTATTATTTGCTGACCGCTTTCCGTAGAGATGACTTGATTTTATGCACAAATATAACTACTGTTTAAACCCTGACGTTGGGTATGTGAGATTAATGGCTAACCGTGAAATCTGAGAATAAGGGAATGTGAGTTTCGACTGAGAGCTCGCGCATCCTGAAATTAATATTCGTCGTAGAAACAACTAAAGTTGTGGGAGTATATAACATTGGAGCTGACGGTGCTATCGGGGTTCGAGAAGGATTGTCACAAGGAGCTCCGACTGAAGCTAAGTGATCTTCAATAATCTTATATGCCAGATTAAGTATTAGGATTTCAGACTGCTCCCAGAGTTAAGCTATGAAGTTGCAAAACATTCATAAACATTTTTTTAAGATAGAATAAAAGTAGCAATTTTTAAGATCATATCTGCTGCTTCTTCGCGCGAACCCTCTTACACCCGCGACCTTTGGGTTGCGACAAGGTAATTGAACTTTAAAAAATTAAAACAATTACTTGATGTTATTATAAAATAGAACTTCACACCAACAATAATTAAATTTTAAGTACTTCAAAGGAGTTCAATGTCATCAAAAATTAGACACTAATTAGTAGAAAATAAAGGCTATGTTGACTATTTATGTGGTTTTAAATTTATATGACTATTTATGTGGTTTTAATTTTGTATTGAAGAATTTCACGTATGCTTTTTTGCTACATCAATCTAATTTGCTGATTAAATATCATAGCAAGACCATCTATCAACTAATTTAATCTGTTCCAATCTATGTATATAAAAATGGATGTTTGTATATATGAAATAGTTTCACTCCACACACACACACATAATACCGTTCAACCGATCACTATCAAAATTGGTATATATGTGTATATTTTGTGGAGATTGGTCTTTGTGCTATCTTCTTTGTTACAGATCCCCACCAGGTGGCGCTGTAGTATATAAACTTCTGCGCCGTTCCATCAATCACCGAGTTGCTAACGTGGTCGCCAAATTGATGCCAACTTGGCTCTATCACCGACATTTTGCTATATTTCCATTGAATCGCCATTATAATGTAAGGAATTGCGTAGCTTGCGAATATTACAATTTTAACATAAAATAAATATTACAGAAAGTAATATTAACATATTACTTATCCAGATATAAATTATTTACACTATTTTGAGCGTTCATTATACAAAATTTGTAATAATGTGTTATCTTTGCTGAGAAGAGACCAGCTTAGGAAGGTGTTTTGATAAATCGACGCACATGAGAGATACTGGGTGTTATAAATAAAAAAAAATCCTTTTTATCAGCTATCAGATCTACAGACTTAAAATTTAACATATATGTTCAGTTGAGATATGCAAAAAGCTTTTTTTATGTTTAATTTGCAATTCACTTAAAATTAACTCATTCAAAACTTTTTTATCCTTCAATCAGTATTGTTTAATTTTTCAATTCACCCCTGCGAGAAACGGGTATACCAGCTAGTTGTTTATAAGATAAGTAAAATGGTAATTTTTAAATATACATTTTTCAATATTGAGTAATCGAATCAAAATTTAACAATTTGAAATTCATCGTTTATATTACCTTTTGTCACGTTAGTGTATACAGCAATACCTCGGCGTAGGCTACCTTGACTTACGCGAATCCGGAGTTGAGCGATTTTCGAACCTGTCGATTCGTCTTTTTGTTTGTTTGTTTCATCTCTGAGATTGAATCAGTGCCAGAGCTTGATAAAATTGGTAAAGTGATTGAAGAAGTTCTCGATTTTGCCTGGCTAATAAATTTAGAAGGGGAGAGTGAATACGTTCAAGAACTGCTGGATTCCCAAAATCAGGAGCTGACGGGCTCATAGAAATGCAAGAGCAAGACTTTGAAGAACTTGAGTCTTTAGATTCAGTTCAAACAGAAAATAAAATCAAATAACGGTTGGGAATTTGACGGAAGGCTTCAGTTTTTAATTGAAAAATGATAACAAATTTTAGAAAATATAGACTCCAACAAAAAGCGTATCTTTTCAACAAAACAAGAAATACAAAAAATGATTAACATGCTGAACTGAACAGATCTGAGTTCACGTGACCTTAGGCCCTGGGCTGCATGTGCAGATATTTCTGTCAATTGGTCAACTGACGCGAAACCTCCAGTGTTCAGTTCCCAAGCAAGCTTGGTACTCATTTATCTATCCACTGAAGGAGTGAAAGGCTGAGTCGACCTTGCCCATCCCGGGATTTGAGCCCCAAAACTGCGGCGTGGAAGTGCGATACCTTACCACTCAGTCACTAGGCTTCACGATTAAAATTTAACTACGAAATGTTGATGGAGAAAAAAATCTTTGAGCCGGCAGACTAGTCTTTTACATTTTATGAAACATTTCACATCGAAATAACCTCGGTTTGCAATTTTGTATTTGTGTTATCTAAGATTGTATTAAACATTTTTTTTTCTCTAATAGTGTTTTCTTGCGTCTCTCACCCCATCTAAAATTAATTTATATTTATTTATATGCAAAAATCTACCCCGACTTACGCTAATTGAACTAACGTGGTTATAACTTAGCAGCACCTATCACTTAAGTTTGGGATATAACTGAATTAAATTTTGAATAATGCATAGTGCCGAATATAAATCGATCCGTGTATAAGCCAAGAATGCGTTTCTTCTTCACACGTTTACCTAAAATTCGAAACTTGTATATAAGCCGAGATAGGAAAAAAATCCTGTTATTTTCAAATAAGTTGTCAAGTGAGTAAAAGGAGTGGCAAATTTTCCAATAAAATTAGTGTAAATGAAGACGCCAACAAGAATAGTTTTGCTTTTGGTAATCCTGATACATTTTCTTTTCATTTATTCAACAGCGTGTTCACTACCTGTTCTATTGTTACTTTCTGTGCCATTTTCAGTTTGTTTGGAGAATGACAGGGAAGAAAAATTCGTATACGGCAAATGATCGTTAATCTATATTTCAACCCCTGGAGGAAAACTCATCGCATGATGAATGAGGGAATGGACTTACTTCACGTGACGCCATAGTCACATAATGGTGATAACCACGTGTTTTTAGCCAATCAGTTTAAAAATTCATGTGACGCCATAGCCGCATGATAAAAGCAATCACGTATTTTTAGCTAATCAGTTCATGCGCTTCGTTGTTGCCAACTTTTTTTTATCTTTTCAGAAACTTAAAAAGTACAAATTTTTCAACAATAGTATCTCACCTAAGTAGACAAAATGCATTTTATTTAAAAGTGCATGCACAAAATGAGATTTGTTTTTCTCATTTGATGAAATGAAATATAAAGAAAGGAAATTTTATGAAATTAAGAAATTTTATGTGAGCTTTACAAATTGAACAACAAGTATATTTAGTTTGATTTATGTTTTGAATTCAACGGAGAACACGTGTTCGTCCTTATCATGTGACCACCTCTTGAATTAAGCCTATTCAGACATTCCAATGAGGGAGTGTACATTTTAACAATTATTCGGAAACTCTGAGTGTAACATCAACTTTGGTGGATTTATGTGATTCCCCTATCAAAACAATAGTTCCCTTCAAAGTGCCTCAAATTTTTTTAAATATTGAAAATTACTTGCACAACTCCACCGAAAAATTTTTAAAAAATTTTTTCCTAAATAACGTTTTTTCAGAGATTTGCGGATACATATGTAAGTCAACCCTTTTACTTTAACTTTAAAAAAAAGTTCCGAAAATTCTCAGCTTATACATAGTAATATACGATATGCCATACTATGTTTTGTTTTTCAAAATATTTGATGCAGTGTCTTTATTTATACACATACAGAGATACACGTAATGACAAAGACGACGATCGTTTACCTTTATGTGTTTGTTAAAAGGGTTTCCTTATGTTTTAACAATTGTACTAACATTTGATACACACATATGAAGCTCCAAAGATAAAAATAAAAACCTTGTTTAAATTCGCACAAATGATTCCCATGGTCACCATTGCCATGGTTACTTTTCTATGATTACTCTTGTAATGGTCCCAATTTCATCACATAACATGACAAGACGTTTCCATAGTTATAGGAAAAAAGAAAAGTTCATACTTAGCTTTGGGACTACTAACTATATATCATATAACTTATAAGTGCTACATAATATAGCTTTGATGGCTTTTAGCTTGCACTAATATTCTTTATTTGACATCCATCTTGAGTGTCCCTGCATTTAATTTAATGCATGCTATGATCTGTACTTATAATATTATTTTGTGTTCTATAGTTGTCTTAGAGTTTTCTTACACAATGATGTTTACTAAATTTGGTAATCAAAACCCAATTTATTGTTTCATCTAAATCAATGAATTCTTAATAAATGTAGTGATTTCAAACGTATCTTTTTACCTAGCATTTTAATTTCTGGAATGATATCCTCAGACATCTAAGAGAATGAGAAATTTTACAATCTTAATTCAATGCAAAATATAATTTATTTTCGCAATATTTTGTAGTTGCTAAGTTATTTTTCCCTTTCTGTACATTAAAATTTACCTACAACAAATTTCATTTTTTATTTCAGTAGTAGTCGAAAGAGAATGTTTAACATATCTCTCGATTTGAATTATATTTGCGGACGTGTTTTAGTATGGTCTTCAAAAAATTGAAATATAATTTTTTGAGTATGTATGTGTATTAGTTTGATGCGTGTATGAAATATTGGATTTTCAAGTGTATATATAAAACTGCATATCTTTTTTCAAAAGCTATTTATTTAATCAAAATTTGGTACATTTGCTTTTACACTCTTTTTCCAGTGATATTTCCAAGCATAGATGCCTAAATAAAAGAAATTCTGATCTAAATAAAGAAATTCTGATCTTAATCAATTAACTGTGACGTGAAATTTTTCAAACTCTCTTTATTTTTTTACTGTTTAGCTCATGAAGGCTATTTTAAATGTTGTAAAAAATGAAAGTCGGTTAGCGAAAGATTCGGTGAATAACTGCAAAATTCCTTATTTTATTTCATTTAATTTTGCAGTGTTTTGTATGACGTATGCGACCGAGCGTTGTCGTGAGAAGTATTCGGCAAAGTCGATTAACCAGTGTTGGGTGTATCATTCTCAATTTTTCTTTCATTTCATCAATGTACTGGTAATATAATAGATATTGTTGAATTCTTTTTTACCAATGCTTTCAGAGCGTTATTTTTCTCAGATATTTCGGATCTTCCACCTGAAAATTTTGTAGGGAAAAGTCACCAGACCGGAATTATTCAAACCAACACTGCACTTTTCGATTGTTAACAATATTCTCCTCAAATACCTGGTTTATATATATTGCGTGCAATTTTTGCAGCATTATTACCAAGTTTAAACTCGTATAAAAAATTATACGAATAAAGGTTGAATTCATATACTTACGAAATTCAAAGCATATAGTAAAATGGAATACTTTCAAAAAACTCTTGCCTGAAATGGGATCCTGGCAATGGACTATAAACGAGATTATGACAAAAGAAAAAGCATACTGAGAAAAGGGAGAAAAACATTCTCATTTTAAAAAAAAATCTGAGATTTCTTATGCACCAGCCTTATATAACAATTTCTGACTTTCTAATAGTTGCCATTCTGCCTATTCTCTTATAGGATCCATTGTCTGAAAAAGGATCTAAAAAGTGATTTCAAGGGATTTAACAAATTGACTTGTCTTGAATTTTTCACTGTGCCCAGAATATATGAAATATACACTGAATTAGGAATAATAAGGGCTATGCGAATTGAGTAGCACTGCGCATCATTTATGCGCAAGTGACGGCGCTGTGGTAGGTAACTGTATATGTAGCGCGTACTGTATTTGTTCTGAATGAGTTGTTGGAATTACCAGTATGGGTAAACTGCCTGCCTTCGATCACGAACAAATCGTAGGTGCAAAACGCATGAACCATTCAATTTCCGAAATCGTCAGATAGCTAGGATTTTCAAGGTCGACTGTGACAAGGGTATACCAAGAATACATGGATGGTGGACAAAAAACTAGCGATCGGGAAAACTGCAAAGGACAATTCGTGCCATTCATACTATCAGTAAACGGAATGTGTACAACGCTCGTTTCACTTTATGGGATTCGGGAGCCGCTTAACCTACGAGAGTACGATCGCTCAATGCTCGTCATTGGGCTGCACGTCTTGCCTGGGCAAAAAAGCACGGAGACTGGAGTGTAGAGAACTTGAACCGAGTAGCATGGAGTGATGAGTCTCGATTCCGAGTACTTAACGTAGACAGGAGGCTTATAATATGGCGTCAGGTTCATGAAGCCATGGATCCTGCATGCCAGTTTTGAACTGTATAAGGACATGGTGGCTCAATCATGGTCTGGGGGGGGGGGCTTTTAGTAGCCCTGTTTGGGATATTTGGTGTGTGTACCAACCTCCCTCACTGCAATTCGGTACGTAAAGTTGCTGGGTGATCACCTCCATCCGTTTATACTGTTCTGTTATCCGCACGGTAATAGAGTTTTCCAACAAGACAACTGTACCTCTTATAAATCCTGGTTGGCTACTGGCTGGTTGGATGAGCATTCCTCTGACTTTTCTGTCATAAATTGGCCACCTAGAAGACCAGACTTAAATGCTATTGAGCATCTTTGGGATATTTTAGAACAAGACGGGAAAGGCCCACACAGAACTTGAATCTACACCTCGTCGTGTGGCAGCCATTATTAAGAATAAAGGAGGCCCAAATCGTTACTATGTAGGGTCCCTAATTCAGTGGCACTTCAGTGTATATATTTGGAATAATTTGACTTGAATTACAGTATTTTGTTGTTTAAGTATGATTTTGAGTTGTAATTGTAGCACAATTGTGGAGGGAACATCTTGTTAATAAGAAAACCACGTTTATATTTAGTTACATAAAAAACAGAACACCAGTATAAAACAAACAAGACAATACAAAGCAAGATATTAACATGTGCACAGTTTACATGACATTCACAAAACAGTCTTTTTTATTCTAAAGATGCCGTCTTTTTATAGCCATGCATTAAAGTCATATGATTTCCGGTTAAGGCTTCTCTGATTGGTTCACATAAGCATGTGATACAAGATTGCATCATTCTAATTAGTAAACGCTGAAGTTTTAGTTTTTGGAAGATAAGGTTACATAGGGTTGGACTGGTAAACTAGAAATTAATTATCACGAGATGTTTTAGAAGGATCGAGACCATTATGAATTTTAAAAAAAAACCTACTTAAAGTTTAAGGTATCCGACTATGTTCGGAAAAGTGATTTTAAAAAAGCGCATAAATGGATAATTTTCATGATATTTAGTGTCACTTAGATTGGAATACATGTATAAAATTATTTTAAGGACACACATTTTGACAAAAAAAAATTACTTAAATACAATATTTCGGCAAAAAATGAACTTAGAATAACCTTTTTTCAAAATGTTCTCCTTTTGTGATATATACTTCTGTTAAAATAATATTTTGCCTGTATATAGCTCAGACCTCTGTACAGAGGCTCAACTATGATTTTTGAAAAATTCACATTATTTTCATAGTTACCACCAACTGAAATAATTATAGGCGTTTTTTTTTCTTAAAATTGCTCCCCTCTGTTGTCGTAAAACATGGATAAACCCACTTTTATGTTATATATTTCAAAAATTCTAGTTGAGCTTCTGTACAGAGGTCTAAGCTATATACAGGCAAAATATTATAATAATAGAAGCATTTTTCACAGAAGGAGAACATTTTGAAAATGGTTCATTCTATATTTATTTTTTGTCAAAATATTGTACTTAAATAATTTTTTATTGTAATACTATTCTTAAAACAATTTTGTATACATTTTCTAATCTAAGTGATACTAAATATCATAAATATTATCAATTTATACGCTTTTCCAAGGTCACGGTTCCGAACGTAGTCGGATACCTTATATAAGCGAATTATTACATTTATTATTACATACAAAGCCATTTTCCTGATAAAAGTGATTTTATCAAATCTCTGAACTGTTTCAGTGAAATGATGAAATGAACTAGTCAGGAAATTGTGATCCGGGGGGGGGGCCCCTGAAGGGGTCGAGTCCTTGTACTTCCTAACCAAACAGGCAGTACTATCAATCCCCCAAATATCAACACCATATCTTTAAAAAAAAATGGCACCATAGAATTAACATGGGTATTGATATTTTAATGTGTAAGACCTCCCTTGCCCTAAGCAGGTCATCATTAGTAAGGAAACTATGAAGAAAGGGACACCCCCCTTCGCTCGTGCTTCCCCGGTTACCTGTTACACGTCTCCGTCCCTTTTCACGAAATCACTCCCGCAAATATCCAGCAACCGAGAGGAAAGATGTTACACATAAAAAAAATACCAGCCTATTGTTTATTAATTAATTTCGAACAAATAACTGACAAATATTTCATTGACTATTGTTGTATTACTTCTACGTTTTTAATAACTTTTAAATCTTTTTAAACTTTAACTTTTAAATCTTTTTAAACTTTAACTTTTAAATCTTGACAATATTATTTCATCATTTCCCTGAAACAGATCAGGGATTTGCTCAAATTCCTTACTTACATCAGGAAAATGACCTTGAAGAGACGTTATTTTAACATCTCCCGTCAATTGATTATATTCCCTTAGGGATTTGATCAAATTCTTAATTTTTTTAATCGTTGCCTTCCGACATACATAATTTTAAACTTTTTTTTTTCTTTTTCGCAATCATCATTTCTTTCTTCTTCTTCTGGATATTTAAGTCCAATTCTTTATCTGCTGTCGGAAAGACTTTAATCCGTCTCTCATTTCTTCTCTTAGACACCACCTAGGAGCACTTAGACACCATCTGCGATTTCTCTAGAATAAATCTTGTTCTTTCGCAGAAAGGAAAAACAAACCCAGCTTACTGCTGTTGAGTAAAAAGTCATTACTATTACAGGAAGAAAGCTTCCTCTGGAGTTCCTTGCCAGAATTCTAAGTTCTAGTAATGATAGTGAATCCTTGGGTATTTTGCGCCCAAGAGATAGACTGTCGTTTGTTTTAAGTGCTCTGGGAATCACGCAAGCTTTCAGATATAACTACGAAATTCAAATGTTATCTTACAGAGTTTTAAATCCAAACTTTATAAGAAACGTGGACTTTCTACTTTTGAATAAAATATGAGGCCTTTCAGAACAGCGAAATGATAAAATTTTGGGTTTTTTTTTTTTTTTTTTTTCTGAAAAAAAATGTCCCTATTTCTGTATTTTGAATAAAACATCCATTGTTGTGAGAGAGCGTTGGAAAACAAAAGAGAACCATTCACATTCATTAATTTGTTTCGAATTTAAAAGTAATCACTCTATAAATTTCTTCCAAGAAGGTGTCAAACGATGTAAGATATAATGTAAAATTTTTAAGTTGATTGCATTATTCGTGAAAACTTTTTCATGAATTTGGCAAGAAAACCTTGCAGAGTGAGATTCATGAAGGTGAGCTAAAAAGGATGAATTTTTTTCAATTCCTACTATTAGCTCACACGCTCTATTATTTATTTATTTATTTATCTTGGTGGAATTTTCAATCTTTAATCAAATACATTTTAAAGCGCTCAATTGAGCTGAAATTTTACATACATGATTATTTTGGATGACAATACAATAATTTAATTATAATTGATAAAAATTAATTAATTAAAACTAATTATTTAAAGAATTAGAAATACAGCTACGTTGCATCCTTTTTGGCGGCTTAGCGCCCCTTTTGGCGACTTGTGTCAAAACTTGAAAAGGTTTTTTTCTGACGTTTTAAAGCATTCAGTTGAACTGAAATTTTATATACACGATTGTTTTGGATGGCAATACGATACTTTAATGATAATTAATAAAAATGAATTGCCACTTAACGTTGTGATTCTGTCCTATGTATGTACACATTTATATTAATTGTAACTATTTAATAAGAAGTAGCTAAAATAAAATTTTTATTTGTTGATCTAAGTAGAATTGTCTTAAAAAAATTTTTTTATATTACTTGCTTTGTTTTTGTTTTTTGTTTTGTTTTTTTGTAACATGCAATTTTTAAGCAGGGGATTTGATAAAGCAACAAATTATATTTTAACCCAAACAAGAAAGTTTTTTTAAAAAATTTTAAGTCAATTCCTACTTAGGTCAACAAAAGAAAAATTTGCGAATAAATAGCAAGAATAGAAAACAAATAGAGCTTTTCATATCCGGTAGTTAGATAATCAGTGTATACTGTCGCTATGTATTGCCTTCATTCAGAACAAATTTAATTTTTTCTCCATATAAAAATTTAATTTATTTATTTATTTAATTAATTAATTAATATCTGAAAAAACTGTATTAACATCAAGTGTCATCCACTACAAGTTTAAAAAAGATATTGAGGGGATGAATAAAAAGTATTTTATTAACGATTGAAAATTTGAACTATATATATATACTAGCCGACCCAACAGACGTTGTCCTGTACACACATCTTAAATTCAAAAATTCCAAATATTTATGAATAAGCTTTAACAATCTGAACCGTTTGATGAAAATTTGTATTATAAAATTATTACAATATCTAACGTCATTACATATACGGTTATCACAATTTGATCAATCGATAGTGTGTGAGTATGTGTATACTATGAGCGAAGGTAAATGTAGAGGCTGTGTGAATAAAAACTTAAACGTGTTTTAATTAAAGGTGAAAAAGTTGAGACTCAAACTATTTTATATAACAGGTATATTTATTAAATTGTACAAAAACTTAATTTATCGTATGCCATTGGATGTACAATAGTTTTGGTTAATTCTGATGGGGTGTAAACAAATAAATCCGATGGTTTTCCAACTCTGGAACACGCAACATATAACTGACTGTGAAAAAAGCACGGATTTTCTAAATTTAAGCCACAAATCTTCATTGTTTGACCTTGAGACTTATTAATAGTCATAGCAAATGTCCAACGAATTGGAAGTTGTAAGCGTTTAAATGGTATAGGTGAATCTGAAGGAATCATTGGGATCCGCGGTAGAAGTACGAAATTTTTTACAAAAAAAAACCGGGGGGGGGAATCGTTTAAAAATTAAATCTTAAAAACATCTAAAGCAAATTTCGAAAAAACTTCTTAGTGCATATCATTAGGACCTAGAGTAATTATGGGCCAAGTTTTGTACTTCTGGGTTGCTTAGATGTGAAACACACACACAAACTCTTTCTTTTATTAGTATAGATTTCCGATAAGAAATAATTTTAAATAAAAAAAAAATCCAGCCATCATGTGTTTAGGAGTTTAGTCACAAACACACTAACAAAAGATTTATATATATATAGATATACCGTATCGTGGCTTTTCTTGCCGCCCATTAGCAGAATAAATAGTACACAATAGTAAAACAATTATGCGTTTTAAGGTTTTTAATTAATATCTTTTTAGCTAATTGCGATATCAGACCGAATGATTTCGCCAAGTTCTCATTGAATCGCCATTATAACATAAGGGGCGGCATTGCTTGTGAACAGTACAATTTAACATAAAATAAATATAACATAGAGTAATATAAATGCATTAAACATCCAAAATACAAATTATTTACACTATTTAAACTAAATTCGTAACAATATAAAATGTAAAGATTATGTAGCATATTTATTTATTGAAGTATACTTTTTGTGGGAATCAAATTAAAATGTTATGTGTCCAAAGCAGATAAATATTTATTATTTTACATAATGAATTAAAGCCTAAATAGTAATGCCAAATATTGGGAAGAGATATTTTCTTGCGTTTTGATCTTTCAGAGAATTAAAAACAATAAAGTTTTTTAATGAGAAATACTATGCATATATAGAAGTGTTTTTGAATTTTTTAGAATAAGATTAGATCTACTGTACTACCCAATGTGAAAAATTTAAATTAATGTTTAATTTTAGCATTATTCATTTATATATTATACAAGAAATAACGTCCAAAGCTTAGAATTATACCCATTTAAAAATATTCTTCAATTGATATTTAATCCGAAATTTATGTAAATTAGAACAAATGGATTATTATCAATGAAAACAAAATTTTACGAAGATTTTGTAACAATTTAAGTATTTGCTATTTGTATATTTTTTTTCTGAAATACATATTTTACTTATCTTTAAATCTGTAATGAATATATTAATACTTCCATAAAAAAATTAAGTTAGTTTACTGAAAAATAAGTATCACTGATAAAAATATATATATTTCAAAAAATAAAATACTTTCAAAAAAGTTTAATATATATAATTTTACCTGTATTATTATTTGAGATATCACTCATTCTGAATAAGAGTCATTTAAACCACCTTTAAAAGAGGTAGAATTTGTAAATACTATCTGTGTATCGATTTATATCAATAAGTTTTTCCTTTTATGGTGAGAATCGATTTATTTTTCCTTTTTGAAGTGTAAACGGTTTTTTTTTTTTTTTTTTCATTCCGCGACACTTGACATTTTCTTCTGTGAAAGCTTTACTAAATCCTTTTAAAAGGCAGAACACGTGTGTCCCCTCGGGGTACTATTTAGAAAAAAAGCTGTACATTAGATTGCTTTTAATGGAATTGATGTATACATCTAGGGAATTCTTTTAGATAACTTCAAGTTACATTGCCCATATTATTAAAACCGCTTTTATTGCGAGCATTTGATCCTCTACCGTTATTTTCAATGATCATAAGTTGGAATAATTTGAAAGAAAAGCAAGAGTCCTTTATTTTAAATACAAATGACATTTTTATCAAGTTACAATTAAGATATCCGACTACTTTCGGAGCCGTGATTTTGCAAAAGCGCATAAATGGATAATTTTCATAGTATTTAGTGTCACTCAAATTAGGATACATGTATATAATTGTTATAATTGTTTTAAGGAGATTTTGACAAAAAAATTATTTAAGTACAATATTTTGGCAAAAAATTAACTCAGAATAAACTTTTTTCAAAATGTTCTCCTTTTGTGAAAAATGCTTCTATTATAATAATATTTTGCCTGTATATAGCTCAGATCTCTCTACAGAGGCTCAACTAGAATTGTTGAAATATATAACTTAGAAGTGGGTTTATCCATATTTTACGACAACAGACGGGAGCAATTTTAAGAAAAAAAAACGCCGACAATTATTTAAATGGGTGGTAACTCAGAAAATAATGTGAATTTTTCAAAACTAGTTGTGCCTTTGTAGAGAGGTCTGTGTTATATACAGGCAAAATATTATTATAATAGAAGCATTTTTCACAAAAGGAGAACATTTTGAAAAAAGATTATTCTAAGTTAATTTTTTGCCAAAATATTGTATTTAAATAATTTTATTTTGTCAAAATGTCTAAAACAATTTTATACATGCATTCTAATCTAAGTGACACTAAATATCATTGAAATTAACTTAAGTATATGTATTATAGTTAAAAGGTATAGTATTATAGTTAATAGGACAACGTTTTTCCCCCCTTCAAGTCATTGAAAATATTTTTTTATTATTATTATTATAAACAAGTAGTTACGATTAATACTCGTATTACTAAATTAGTATTTTAAGACATATGTATGACCATTTATAATGTTGGTTTAACTTTTAATTAATTGAAGCTATGCATGAATTTAATGTTAATATTAAAAGGGTAAATGTTATAATGCTATAATGTTATAATGTCTAGTGAAAAAAAATCGAAGCACCATGAAATAAGTGGTTGTTTTTAATGAAATTAAGTATATGTGTACATCTCATACATAGAAAATAAAATGATAAAAAAGTCAAGACCATTGGGCCTAACCACGGCTCAAAATTGCAGCTTGAATGTTCAGATCAGCAGTTGGTGAAACCAACCCTGGTGGAGATGCATGCTTGTATACGTCTCGGTAAAGAATGACAGAGGTTCCTAATGTTATCCTGCGATGCATTCTGGCAGGTATTCACTAGTTTTGTTGCTAGTGAATAACTGTCAGTGACTGATACCTGTACCTAGATCTGTGACTTTTTGAGGTTCCCGAATCTGGTGCCCTACCATGTCTCAGACACATTTGATTGGTGAAAGATCTGGTGACAATGCTGGCCAAGGAAGACTATTAACGGCACTAAGGTAGCTCAGAGATATGCGTGCAGCATGGGACCTGGCATTATTTTGTAGGAAACTGGCCCCCGGATGACGTGGTATGAAAGGTAATACAACAGTCGATGGATGGTATCAACATATCGTTGAGCTGTTAAAGATGTATGGATAATGACTGACCTGCTTACGTATGAGATATCATCCACACCGTCACACCAGTGGTTATGGCTACATTTCTTTGTAAAACAAAGGCCCCGGCCTCTTCAGACGCGAAGACGATGGTATTCTGCTTCAAGAGTAAAGCCGGATTCATCGCTTAACACTGTGATGCCAAGTTGATTACAACCATGATGATCGACTGCGACACCACTGCAGACGATTCCACTGATGTTGTGAGATCAAAGGCAGATGTCTTAAAGGCCGCTGTGAGCGTAACACCGCCTCAACCAAGCACCATGAAATGTTGGAAGGTACTATGAGGGGTATGGAAGAAGCTGTTGTACGTAGAATAGTATACAATGATACCGTTGGAGTAGTTCAGGTCTGTTGTAGAATCATCCGATCTTGCTTCGCATTTGTGCATCTTGGTCTTCCAGAGCCTTCATTCCGTCGATAAGTTCCTCGAAGCCACCATTACTGCCAGCACCTTTGCACAGCTGTGTCTTTACGTTGCAGATGACAACCTATTGCTCTGTATGACCATCCAGCTTCACACATTCCGAAAATGCAACCACGGGCGAATTCATTCAGGTGCATGTAACTGGCGTAGCTAGCTATGAGGGGCCCTGTATCAAAATTCCTTTAGGGCCTTTTTTAGGATATGGAGGCCCTGTTAGTGAACTGTAGTTACACATGTTAGGGCCCCTGTAGCTTGGGGGCCCCGTATCAATGATATGGTGATTCGGCGATAGCTACGCCCCTGGTGTATATAAGGTCTTCAAAAACATCGTGATGGCATCATTCGTTTTTTCTCCAGGGAATCACAACGGCGAAAACGAAAAAGATACATTTTCTGCCTCTATTACCGGTTTTATAATTAGCAAGTTGCTCATTAGAATTGCGCACTACGATCGCAATTCATGTTCATTGGCCTTGAAAATTTGATCATTTTTATATTGGATGAAGATATCTTTACCTACGAAATTTCATCACGATCAGACAACTCCTTCTTGGTGCTTTGATTTTTTTGCAAAAGAGTGTTTATAAATGCAAATATTTATAGATAAACATACGGATAACTTTCTTTCGCTTACTTAACATGATTTCTTTAAATAAATTACGTTCTTTATTTTAACTTACAGTCTTTTTTTATTAACATCTGAGAGGAAACCCCTGAAATTTGCATAAATATCTCTGAGGATTCCGAGCCCCAAAGATCTCAATCTGATCTCGACAATGAAGTAGGAGTAGAAGGCATAATAAAACGCAATCATAAATATACTTCAAAGATATTTATTGATTGCATATCTTAATTTTATGATGGGGAGCTCCCGCGTGTAATCCAATTACAAATAATTGAACTCTCTTTATATGATATAACCTAAAGCAAGGATGGCGAACCATTTGCACGCGTGCCATTTATCGCACGTGGCACAATATTTTGCTCACGTCACTGATCAAAATGGTTTGCATTTTAGTTCAGAAACTATATTATTACAAATAACCCCAAACTTGAAAAATAATTTCAAAGATTAAGATGTACATGAGAAACTAGACAAAGAAATAGTTATTGAAGAATTTATTTCCATAATTGATTCTTCAATCAAGTAATTTTTAGTGAGATTTTCTCACTTCAAAGAATTATCAGAAGTGCTCAAGTTTATTATGTACCTTGATGTGATATCATTTGATAAACTGAACTTCTCCCAGTTAGATTGGTTGGAAATTGAAGATTTTGAAATGGAACTGATTGATTTCTAGTATAATGAATATGGATTAAAAAATTTATTGAAACAAGGAAGAAGTTGGAATTGATTGAAACAGAAAGATTAACAAGCAATATAAGTAAAAATGCCAGTGACGAAATTTTAGAAACATCAAATTCGATTCCAGAAACATTTAACTGTTTGAAAAAGCAAGTTCATACTATTTTAACCATATTTTCATCGACCTATGCCTACGAGTTATTATTTTCAGAGATGAATAACATTAAAGACTCGCTTAGAAACCGTTTGGCAGAGGACTCCAATTTAGCATGCATTTTGCTAAAAGTATAACATTTTACAATTCTAATATGTTATGTGTAATAAATATATATATATATACATATATATATTGTACAACAACAGCAGTCACACTAATGCTGCTTAAATTTAATTACGCGTATATCTGAAATATTTACTAATATACATTGCAAAATGTATTTTTCTGTAGTAAGTAAAGAGTTTTGTGTTTTTAGTATTTAGTTGTATTATATTTTCCTAATAATCACAAGTCAAAATGATTTGACAGCACATTTATACCTCATTAAGCATTTCTTTAGAAAAAAATGACCCGTTGATACATAAAGGTTCGCCACCCCTGACCTAAAGGAACGTCGACCCCATGAAACCACCCACAAAAGCCTCTATATAATTTCGAATCATAAAACTCTAAGATTCATTTAGGACAAACTGGAAACAATTGAAACAGGCTTGCAATATAGTCTCACCAACATCAATTTGATTATTTATATTACTATATTCCTAACTTCTATATTATAAGTTACTAACATTTTTATTACTACTTTTATTAGATAGCTGTTAACTTTTGTATAAAATGTTTCTTTCGCAAGTAGGTGGCAGTTAAAACTTTTAATAACATAAAAGAAATACCGCAGAATATTTCAGAGGAAAACATCGTGAGAGATCCTGTTATATGTTGAAAGATTTCTCCTTTTTGCTATGCAAATCTTATGTTATCATTTTTCTGTGCATTTTAGATGGTTTTTCGAAGAATGTGTGTATATATACAATTAAAGCAGTGCTTCTCAAACTTTCATTATTTGCGACCCAATATTCAATCATAATTTTCCTCGTGCCCTCCTCCATACAAACAACAATGCATTGAATTCAATCATGATATACTTTGACCCTAAAGCTACAGCATGACTTTAACCTCTTAAGTACGTATATATACGTCTAACTAAACTAGCGTGTTAAACGCACAGACGTATATGTACGTCTCACTCAACTGGTGCGTTGAATGCCTCGGACGGATATATTCTTCTTTCCGAAATACAATCTTTCCTGTGCACTGTTATCCATAAAATTACTCCGAAGTCTTTTAAATGCAATAATAGACCCTTGACAGTTTTTGTGAAGGATTTACTTATATCAGATGATTTCCTTATTTATTTCTTTTCCCCCCCCCCCATTAATGGAATCCCCCTTACTTGGAAAATGGAGGTATTGGGGAGTGAATCCTATAACTTTTAATCGGCAGTGAAGGGATTATTTATAAACCGTATAAACTATCAAGATCAGTGTTAATTTTTGTATATATTATATGTGACAAGCCCATGGAGTCACTGGTAATTATTAAATTTGTTCTCTTAACTTAGTATTGTTAAATTAATTATAAAATACATTGTCCAATAATTTTCCAACTACATTTATAAGTGTATTATATCAGTGTAAATGTTAGTTTTTTTGTTATGTCAGAATGTATTTTGTTTACTTTCAGTAACTTGATAATTTTTTTAAAATATTTTTTTGTTTTTGACTTTTCAATATGCTCGCGCCCCCTTGTAGAGTTATCACGCGCCTCTCTAGAGGGGAGCGCCCAAAGTTTCAAAAACGCTAAATTAAAGATGGATTGGTTTCTCTTTCGAAACACATGAAATTACTGTTCCTTGATAAAAAGCCTTCTGTGATATATATCAAAGAACTCTCGAAAATGAATTATGAGCATTATTCTTTGATAGAGTTAATTTTTGGAATCAGGGAAAGAATAATTGCTTTTGTTCAATTTACATGTTTGTAGTGATGAATAGGCTCAGTGAAACGAAAGACTCCTCTCTATAATAAAAATATTTTCCTATAAAAAACACACAATTCCGAGAGATATTTTCTTTGATTTACAAAATATATTGAGGAAACACTAACATTAAATATTCCAGAAGTACTGCGGACATAATTATAAGAGCGTAATAGTTTGCTACAAAAGATATTTATGGAGCTTTGCCATAAATTTTTCCATTACATTTATGCTAAAATTATATCATTTTCTGAGATAAAAAAAAATCTTAAGAGTATTATCTAAAAAGGAAAAAAGATTGCATGCTAGTATTCTCTCACGCATAAAATTCATAAGAATAATAAGATAGATATATCAGACAACTAATTACAATAGCTATAAAATACTTAATTAAGAATTGATAATATTAGTTCAAAAATTATCTGTTTATAACAATAATTTATGAAGCATTAAAATTTTATTTATATAGTCAGTAATAATATATAGTGCAACTAAGTAAGCATAATTAAACTTTTAATAATTAACTTATATTTTATTTAAAATAAATTTATATAAAATTTGAATATAACTTGAACTTTTTTAAGTATTAAAATTATCTTTATTTATATAATCAGTAATAATGTATAGTGCAAATAACTATACATAATTAAGCATTCTATAATTAATTTATATACTTAAATTTTATTGTAAATAAAGTTATATAAAATTTAAATACTTACTTTATAAAATACTAAAATTATTTTTATTTATATATTCAGTAATAATGTATAGTGCAAATAACTATACATAATTAAACTTTTAATAATTAATTTATATAATTATATTTTATATAAAATAAATTTATATAAAATTTTAATAATTTATAAATTATTAGAATTATTTTTATTTATATAGTCAGTAATAATGCTCAGTGGAAATAACTATATATAGTTAAACTTTTCCAAAGTAACAGCATTAAATTCTATGCAAAGATATGATCATATAAGGATAATTTTACTTTTAATGGGATATACTCAAAAGGTATGTCTTTTATCCTTAAAAACTAGGTGGTACAGAATTAACTCGGCGGTACATATCCTGTAATAAAAAATTTTTTCATTAAGGACAACTGCTGTACCAAGCAACTCAGAGACAATTCAACCCCCAGTTTTCACTAGAAAAAATGCTGAAGTATATGATAAAAAATTTGCGGTACAAGAAATGAACCACCAAGTTTTAAAAGTTAATTATAAAATAAAAATAATTAAATGTAAAATTTTCAATTAAGTTAAGTAGAATAAGAATATTAAAGCCATTAAGTAAATAATAAAAGTTAATTGTAAGAGAAAATTATGATCTTGAAAAATTTCAAATGCTTAAGATTAACAAACTGCTTACACAAGCACCAGAAAATTTAAGCCTTTATTTAAAAAAACAAAATCGCTTGAAACACTTTTAATCTTTTTTACTTTTATTAATATATATTTTCATTACATTTTTGTTATTTTTTAATGTTTATAAAAATTTAATTTAAACATAACAACAAGATAAATTTGATAGAAGTTTTAAATATATCAGTTTTATCATTGACTATAATTGCAACTAATAACTCTCAATCTAATTATAACTCCTAGATCCAAACTCGTCGTATTCTGAATTATATCCACGTCAGCTTTGCAAAATGAAATCCAAATATATCTTCTGCTCAAATCATAAGCTCGGCATTTTAATCTCTCCCAAAAACATTTTTAATCAAGACTTTTAAAGCCTAGAAGATGCATTTCATTTCTTAGTTTATTTACATAAGCCAGATTTGATAAATCAACTTGACTATGTAGGAAATATAAGTAGAAAATATAAAGTAGAATCAAACCATATTCACACAAGGTTTATTATTTTAAGGAAATAAAATGATAGTGAACATATTTACTCTTCTGTCTATACAATGTCATTAAAAAGATCTTAAAGTTAAAACTGAATAAAGTCTTTTAAGCTCTGAAATGCACGAGTAAGTTTATTTTTTTTTCACAAATTTCAGCATAATTATAAAACAAAATGCATTTCAATTAAGAGGAATAGGGCAAGAAATAATTATTTTCTTTCATTTAAATTTTCTGAAACCTTCCTTTATCGTATAACAAACTGTAAGAATTAATTCTCAAGTGAAATTTAAAGTAAAAGTTTTCGGCATAATTTTCAAGAAAATACCTCGGAAAAATATTCTAGAAATTAATGTTTTCGAATGATTAAAAAAAATCATGTAAGTTATTTCACTTCAATTCCCTTTTACATTTCTAATCAAAATATCTCAGCGTTTTTGACTGATTAACTTTTTTTCTATTTCTTTCAAAGCAAAGATAACTGTCTCTTGCAGAAGATAAGCCATTACCATTACCAATTCAAAATATATACGTATTTTCATTAAAACCAGACATAATTAAGCTTCATCGAGGATTTCAATGAATAAAAATTTTCTATAGAACAGCTTGCAGATGAAGGGCTTCACGATGAAGACGTACAATCGACAATTACCATACGGCTAGAAAACATCAATAAGGCGCACATGTTTTGAAGGAAATGAAAGGATTCTAATTATTAGTGTCTTTCATACGTTTATTTATTTAATGCTGAAACTTTCATATCAAAGATTGCAGTAATATATTAAAACTGGATGGATCAAAATGGTAATCAATTGCAACACGCGCGGTAGAAATAAAATAGAAATCACAGATGGTTTCTATTGGTCTGGCATAATTACAAATTATAGTTATTTGCATGGAGGGTTTGTATTATGTAAATGAGGTATTTATTTCATAGACATCATCATTGGAATTATTGTAGTGAGACAGTTTAAATATTTTCAGAAGTGTGGTATAAAATTATTCTGACAAATAACAATTATACTGCAAGTAGGAATGGTGAAATCTATGACTGACTAAAGTTAAAGGCGCGTATAAAATATAATTTCCCCCACTGTTTCTTTCTGATCTTTGCAGGCATAAATGAAATGAATTATCTTTAAGTACGATCTACGTGAATTTGCTTAAAATAACTTTCACAATATGTGTGTGGTTTATTTATGAATATTATATTCTGAAAGGTAAAATAAGTTGCTACTTAAAATTTGTGTTTGTATCAATATCTATATTGTTTGTTCTGTGTATTTCTGTAGTATTTAAAGCCTTCCACTGGAAATTCTGCAGGGAAAATGTGAACATTTTATATGTTCAAAGATATTTAATAAAATTATTCGAATATATTTATTTGGTTATCTTACTAAATAAATAAAAATATTTATAGTAACAATTTTATAATTTTCTCAAAAACATTAGAATTTTGTGCACAATTCTGTTTTGATTTCGTAAAAATACGTCATTTGAAATATATATATATATATAAAACTCTCAAAATAATTATTAGTTAAAAGATTAAAAATCATTTTCTTTTTAATAACCAGTTAATATTTTCTAACTGAATATCAGTAAATCAGTCATTAATTATGAGAACACTTTAAAGTGAAGATAAATTTTAAAAGAGACTGATAAAAATAACGAGAGAATAACCAAAAAAAACGAGCTTGTTTTTATAATTTTATCTGTGTATATGTGTGATGTTACTATTTATATTTAAATTAATTGCAAAAGATATGAATTTATAATGTTGTTAATATAAAAATAGTTGCTAATATAATACACAGGTATAGGACAAATTAATAGGAACAGCCATTTAAAAGCGAGTAGTCCTTCGACTGTCCAATAAATGGCTGCCACGTGTCGCAACAGTGTACCACTAAATGGCGTCGAAAGGGTTTGAGTTTGAGGTTTTTTGGCGCAAGAGCCCATTCTAGCTATGCTGCGCCAAAAATTTCTACGTATATGTGATCTAGACGTGAAAAGAAGAAAAGAGAAAATTGAATGACAAGAAGGAGGGTCGAAAATAGAGAAGGATCACTAGGGTAACCCCGAGTACGTGAAACCCGTGTTTACCAAAGACAGTAAAACCCTTGGGAAAAGGAAAAGATCACTAGGGCACCTCGGGAGCGTGAAACCCGTACTCACCTAAAGAAGGTGAACCCCCTTAGGGGGCGTCGAAAGGGAGAGTATCAGTCAAACGTTTAGCAGTGGGAGAGTTATAAGAGAAAATTTTGTTCCGAGATGAATACCCATCTTCAGAACCCCGTATCCATGAAATAAATTTAAGTGGAGTTGCATGCTGCAAAAATTTATGGCCGAGTAACTATTCCAAACCCATTGTTTTCGGTGTGGAATACTATGAAGAACTTCACTGGTGCCAAAACAGGCTTAACTGGACACAATTGAAATAGGAACAAGTCATCTAATCTGATGCAATGTTGCCAGATCGTGCGATTTTTTGCGAATTTTGCTACTTTTTAAAACTTTTCGCTACTTTTTTTATCCTATTGCTACTTCGCGAATTTTATGCTACCTCACTTTAAGATTCCGCTACTTTTTGCTCCTTTCAAACATATGTAAAAGTATTGAAATAAATTTCGGAAAAAAAAAACGAAAAAAAAAAAAAAAAAAAAAAAAAACGTGACTTTAGTTTCCAATGAGAATATGGAGTTGCAATATGTTTCACCCCTCCAAAACGACACGAAACGCTGTAATTTCTTCTTCCCCTTCGCCGAAGCCATGAATCGGAGCCTATCTAAGTGGGACCCCCTCTCCCACCTCACTTTTCCACTGAAAGTGATAGAGAAAAAAAATAAATGGTAGGATCCCGACAGTAGCATGAAAATGAAACATGTAATATTTTTAAAAAATAGGCTTGGAGATAATTTCTACATAAATATTGAACTGGAAAAGTAATTTTGAAAGGATGAATTCTTAGAGAACTAATTAAATTGCATAATTATAATCAATGGTACTGCACATTGAATTAAAGAATAAAAATCTATTTTTGTAATTAACTTACATTGCAGCACCGGACTTATAAAAAATTGTATACAAAGACAAAAGTAAGCACGTCATTTAGAGAGATTATGTAATAAAAATCTTATTAAATCCCTTTTGAAAGGCTTTCACCTAGATTCAGTGGCGTAACGTACAACCTCGCATTCTGGGGTGCTTAGGGATTCTAGAGGTCTCAAAGCCCGACTGACGCCAAGTACGTATTAGAGCTTGGGGTCCAAAAGCTGACTTTGCAAGGGGCCCTAATATTTTTCCGTTACGCCACTGTCTAGATTCCTCTCTTTCCAATCAACTACTTGTCTTCTATTCCTTTACTTAAATTAATACAAGGCTAGAATTAAATATTGTTAAATTACAGCTGCTAATTTTAGCAGAATTTCAGTGGATTAATTTGCTCTTTCAAAATGATCATTGCAAATTACTGAAAGCATTAAAAGATTGCACCTACTCTTTTAAAAAGAAGAATTTACACTAAAAGTGTGAGTCTCCAAGGTGACACAAGTTTAATGAGCATTTATTTGCCTATTGAAGTACTTGATGGATGTCTTTTTGAATAAACTGACAAGCAAAAGTAAAATAATTTCTGCAGAATCTACAAAAGAAATCTATCAAAGATGTCATAATTTTCTCAAGGTTTTTTTTCCTGTGAGCAACTCTTTTAAACCAAATCTCTTCAAATTACGGAACTTTAAAAAATGATAAAGAATTTTTCCCGATATTTTTTTTTTAATTCAAATCGTCCTTCTTTTTTTTTATCTGCCTTTAGACTTAGCAGACCAATCTAAATTATATGTTTTGGAGAATCAATGGAGACAAATTTTTCAAATATAGTTGAAAGATGTTTTTCTGTGAATCTGAGCTTTTAAATTATGGAGAATTATTTTGGTGTCACATTTTTAATATAAAAGACGCAGTTATAAAACCATTTTTAAGAGATTTAGCTATAATTGTTTTAAAGCTTTACAGCGTAGCTATAAGTAATGCCATTGTAGAAAGGGCATTTTCCAGAGTGACATCAAAAAAGACAAAATTTAGGAATCGAATATGACTGGAACTGTTTGAGATAATTCTCAAACTCAAAATGACTTTGGAAGAATTAGGGACTTGCTGCGTTGATTTCATTCCATCGCCACAAATGCTTGAATGCAATTCAGATATTTATTAAAAAAACATAGCAGATTACGATACTTAGCAGGAAGAACTTGAATATGTTTTTAATGAATTAAATAATTAAAGCATTTTAACTTTTTTTAAAAAAAAAACAGTTTTACAAAATTAAAAAAAAAAAATTATATTTATGAATTGCAAGGGAAAATTGATTCGCTACTTTTTGCTACTTTTTTTCCCTCTACGTGCTACTTTGCTGCATAAGTTTCTGGCAACTCTGGTCTGATGAATTCTCATTTACAAACCCAGACTTCCTGATTTACATTCGTGTGTTTATCTGGCGAACAACGGCAGAAGCATTTCATATTGACTGCTTGGTTCCAACCGTGAAATATGGAAGGGTTTTTGGTAATGGTGTGGGGTACAATATTTCCCCTTAGCTTGGAACGTCTCGTTGTCTTGAGGGTGGATGATCACAGACAACCAGTATCAAAGCATTCTCGCAGATCATCTTCACCCTATGCTTCATAATCTCCTTCCGGAAGAACGTACTGTGTTCCAAGATGACAACGCCCCTATTTACACGTCTCTCTGTGTTCAAACATGGTTACATGAGCGTGATGATGAAGTGGAACGTCTAACTTGTTCCTAGTTTCCTGACCTGAACATCATTGAATGTTTGTAGGGTTTCTTAGAGAACAAAGTCAGTCCATACACTCCGCACACACTATCTAAACTCAAGACGGCCCTGCACAAGGAATGGGTGCAAATTCCCATGAACTTTGTTAAAGACCTTTATTTGTCAATCCCACATTGGATGCAAGTTGCCATTCAGGCCAAAGGTGGCCTAATCCCTTTTAAATAAATTTTTTTCCTTTTTTCGCAGGTGTTCCTATCATTTTGTCCTATACCTGTATTTTGGAATATTATGTAACCAAAGGTTTTTCAGACTTTAAGTAGGATATTCTAGTACAATAATAAATTATAATATTTATCACAATAATTATATGTAATTGTTAAGGAGTTTATATAATTTCTGAAGAAATAATATCGTATAAATTTTCTTAAGACTTTAATAAAAATTACTTTTGAGTTAAACTGAATATACCCCCTTTACACGGTGGGTCTTCAAAGGCACCAGGACTCGAACCTGGGACACTTCTCTTTCATGATTTCGTGACCAAAACTACCCGCCATGTAAAAAGGGGAAATCTATCAGGATTCAAAATCTTCACTTTGGTTTAGTAGAGAAGTTAGAAGCGAGGGGTGTCAGTTCACGTGACCCCCCCCTCACTTGACTGAGGTTCAAAATTACGAGACCTATCGCCCATAACCCTCCTGTTATTTCAAGAACGACGTTAATAAACACTCCCTCACTCACTAAGACTTTCTTATTGGCATATTTTTCAGTAAAACGATTTATGCACATTAAAATTGTAGTTTAAGACGGCGGACTTGGCGGAACCTTGGCGATCATTTGCTTAATAGCTAGTATTATAACCTACAACTGAGATGAAATCGTAGTGGTCATGTGTGTACTCAATGCAAGAAAAATAAATCCAATCATCTGACATACGAAATATTTCATTTATTTGTCTGTTTGCGTTTTACTAAAATTTTAAATTCTCTGTTTAAAATTTTTTTTAAAAAAAACTTTTTTTTATTTCTACTGGGCTGTGGATTGGTGTTTTACCATTGCAGACCTAGTACATTCCCCTGAAGCTGATATCTCTTTTTAGTGTGGCACCAAGTAAGGCGGATACCAATCGCCGAAGGGAATTTTGACCCCTAGTTTCCTCCCCAGAGGGAGGCACCTGAGCTCTGGCAATGCGAAACCATACTTAGGATTTAATCTTGCCCAGAGCAGCCAAGCCAAACAGGCACTCAAAGGGTTTTTTACATGCCGCATAATCATGCGACGTGGCCGCTGTCGATTTTCTGCATCATAAAAATCCACCAACTTGGGCCGAGACTGAACCCGCAACCTTGACTGTAGAAATCCAGCGAAAAACCAACCACGCTACCCAGCTGGAAAAAAAACTCGATTATTAGAAAACACCATGAATCTATTTTTATCTATAACAATTACAGTCAAACCCCAATTTACCGAACCTCTATTTAGAGAATTTCGTGATTTAACAAATTTTTCCCTTTTCCCCGCGATTAAAATTAAAGCAAAAAAAAAACCCTATTTAATGAATAATAAACCACGAATACAATGATTTATCTCAACATCAGGAAAATGTTTTTATTAGTTTGCATAAGTAAAAATTGGATCCTGTAAACAGCAAATTTCGACGGGAAAGGGTGTAGAAATTATGAAGTTTTATGGGGGCTGATGACTCATGAGTGTAAGCTATCGTGTGAGTTTTGTATAGGGCAGGAAATCTCTTTCCTATCTCATCCCACTTCACAACGAAGGGGGTATTTTAAGATTTTAACGTTGTGTTACATTTCATGATGGATTACTTTTTTGTGCAACTAAAGTTTGTCGCTTCCCGGTGGCCGCTGCTGTTTGAGGGTTTGGGTAAAGATCAGCCATTTTAATACTAATACACTTTTATTTTATCTTTTATTTAATAGCTTTAGACAACTCAAGGGGAAAATGCCCTTATATCACTAAACCCGAGGAGCAATCAAGTTTAATTAATTTAAATACCATAGAAATAAGATCTTAATCTTTGAGCACGGTTCTCTCCACTACTTGGATAATCTTTCAACCTGACCAAACTGTTGCGCCTTCTAGCGTCCACTATGTGAAGCTAGCTTTTGTAAACAAAGGACTCGGAAAAGAACGGTTGAAAGACTGAAACGACTTGTAACAAAGCGAGCGAACGTTATGTCTTATGTAGCGGTTTTTGTAGAAAATAGTTTTTGGTTTAGAAATTATAATTGTAAATAAACGTTAGAATTGCCTCTACCAAAAGAAACCTCTTTGATGTCAAGTCCATGAGAACCTCTCATTTAATTTACTAACGATCACATGGATCAACTGTTAAGAACACCACACAAACTATACGACCTCCGGTCGCTATCTTATGCACGCTTCTGTCTCAACTTTCCACCATCAACACGCCTACTCTACGACTAACATTTAAATAAAAGTTCTAATTTAAATAAACCCAGTCTTCTTTACAGAAAGTGGTTTTCAACTAAAATTACAGTTAAAAAGATTACTTTGCCCAAGAGGATTATCAGTAGAATAGCGGATAGTCCCGTTACAAGTTGAGGAAACTGTTGATTTTTATCGGAGCAGATCGGATTCTGATGCAGAAATTGATACTGAAACTCCTATCAAAACTGTTGCCTTTTCAAGTGCTCTACAATGTTTGGAAACTGTGAAACTATATGTGAAGGATCTATACGCGATTTTCTAATTAAACCTCTTGTGAGATCTTTGGGCTATCAATTCGCGTTATTCACAACCAACTCTTCAGGAGAAGAGAATCATAATATGTAAATTAACTTACTATAAATAGTCAAGGTTTTCTAGCTTGAGAAAGAGAAGGAGAGAAGATATATTCAAGCCAGGTGAGATTGCTACTGAAGGTATAATATTAGAAGGAAAGTATAGTATAATAGAAGAAGGTATAATATTAGAAGGAAATCTTAAATTGACGATTGAATTAAAATTAGATTTAAGTTGGATAATAGGTTAAATTCTTAATTAAAAGTAGGATCAAGTTTGTTAGTCACCTAATCGCTCACGTTTTACTGTCGTTGTTTCACTTTCATGGTTTCCAATGAGACATTCTCTTTCGATTATTAGTTGAAATTGTGTCTGTTCTTAGTGTGTGTGGAAATAAAAAGATTAGTTGAATCATATATCGAGTGTTTCTTCCCTTCCTCCACACATCTTGATATGCCCGAGAGAGAGTCGCGAGCCTCTTACGTACACCTGATGCCATGAAACGTAAATGTCGCTGTGTTTTTTTCTGCGCTTAAGGTTTCCGACTACTACGTTCGGAACCATGATTTTAAAAAAACGCATAAATGTATAATTTTCATGATATTTAGTGTCACTTAGATTAGAATGCATGTATAAAATTGTTTTATGGACATTATGACAAAAAAAATTATTTAAATACAATATTTTGGCAAAAAATTAACTTAGAATAACCTTTTTTCCAAATGTTCTCCTTTTGTAAAAAAATGCTTCTATTGCATTAATATTTTGCCTGTATATTGCTCAGACCTCTGTACAGAAGCTCAACTATGATGTTTGAAAAATTCACATTATTTTCAGAGTTACAACCATTTGAAATAATTATCGGCGTATTTTCTTAAAATTTCTCCTCCATCTGTTTCGTAAAATATGGATAAATCGACTTCCGATTTATGCATTTCAAAAATTCTAGTTGAGCCTCTGTACAGAGGTCTGAGCTGAATACAGGCAAAATATTAATACAATCGAGGCATTTTTTACAAAAGGAGAATATTTTGAAAAGGGGTCATTCTATGTACTTTTTTTGTCAAAATATTGTACTTAAATAATTTTTTATTGTAATACTATTCTTAAAACAATTTTATATACATTTTCTAATCTAAGTGACACTAAATACCATAAATATTATCCATTTACACGCTTTTGCAAAATCACGGTTCCGAACGTAGTCGGATACCCTAAAATCGAAAAAGTAATCTTTCGAGTCAGGAATAAGAAAAATTGTCAAACATCTATTAGTCAGTAATTTAAAAATTCCAATTAAGTGGTGAGTAATAATTCACAATAGTACTTTTAGTTATTGAATAAAAACGGTGTAATTTCAAACTATGGATATTTTTGTGTAATTTCTTATTATAGAATTCCCAAAACGTCCAAAAAATTTGTAATTTGCTTAGAACCCTATTGGGGTCTCAGGAGTGCTAACTTCGTCTCGGGGGGAGAGAGGGGGAATACAAACAATTTTCTAATAGATGTAACTCTTTGAAATTAAAATTAAAAAATTCGAATATTTTATACATTATTTATAAAGGAATGAGGTCTCCAAAAAGTACAAAATGTTTAAAATATAATCATAAATTTAAAAATTATATGCATATGAAATTAAGAAACATTTTGTAATAAATATTAAGTAAATTTTATGTTGCGCAAGCTATTTTATGAAATAGGAGCCTTTCATGTATAAAATTTTATAGAATTATAAAATGCACCCTACTCTTTAAACCCTACCTAATTTTATAGTATAAAAAATATCTTTTGTATCTTATTGAAATTTAAATTTTTTTAAAAAAATACAATTTATTATTGTATTTATTTAAAAATAGCTACAGTGTAATAAGGATACATTTAACTGTATAAATCAACTTATTGTGCTAGTAATTAGAGCTACTATTTTGGAAAAAATGATGCGCAATGGTTATATTTTAATTATGATTATATTTTAAACATTTAACACACCTTTTGAAGCCCCATACCTTCATGAATAATGTATAAAAGATTTGAAATACTTAATTTTAATATCAAAGAATTATATCTATTAGAAAATTGCTTATATTTTCAGCCTCCGAGACGAAGTTAACGCCCTTTACACTTCTTAACGAATAACCCCGAATTAATGAACAAAATTTTCAGTCCCGATGAATTCGTTAAATCTAGGTCACACTGTATATGTACAATGACTAAAATTGTTCTTTGGTAAACTTTGCCTGGAGACCTTTCTTTTATCACTAAACGTATTTTAAACCTACTTCTCCTTTAATTTGACTTCATTCTGACTGAAAAACTCATAAATTGTGATTATCGAGACATTCTCTAATTTTAATCACATTAACGCACACAGTAAATCTAAATATGCTGCGTAATGAGAAAGACAGAGTACGACGCAACCGATTATATTGCGATTAAGTTAATTCCTTACGCGTTCGCGGTATTCCATCTTGTTGTAACTCCTAAACAGTGACACAGGATTAAGTCTTTTAGTGCCTTCATGTGTTTTTCTTTATTTGAAGGATTACCATCCTACTGACTTTAGATTTCCTTACAAAATAAATTAAATTCACAGTGAAATCTTTCATTTCGTAAGACATCTAAGTTTACGATGAAGCCAATTAATTTTGATTAAATTAAACACGAATTACAATTAGTAGGTTAAAGTATTTCAAGTATGTAGTAAACCAGCAATAAATGTATCTTAAAACACATCTGTCAGATATAAACTAGAATATTTAATTTAAATATTTTTACAAATATTTTAAATGCTGTGAAATGCGTTTAACGCGAAAATGCTGAAGACGAAATATCGGTTAACATGAAATAGTACAACAATCTCGACAAACTACTATGCATTTTCATGCATTTTTTTTCTCTTCACACGAAACAAAAATCGCTGAACACGAAAACGATGTTGTCTCCAGACCCGCACACGTCCAGCTTGATTCAATTGGAAGCGAGACTCGTCAGACCAAGCAATGCGTTTCCAGTCATCAACAGTCCAATGTCGGTGTTGATGGGCCTAGGTGAGGAGTAAAGCTTTTTGTCGTGCAGTCAATAAAGGTACACGGGAGGGCCTTCAGCCCTGAAAACCCATATCGATGATGTTTCGTTGAATGGTTGGCACGGTGACACTTGTTGATGGCCCAGCATTAAAATCTGCTGTAATTTGCGGATGGGTTGCACGTCTGTAGCGCTTAATGATTCTCGTCAGTCGCCTTTGGTCCCGTTCTTGCATAATCTTTTTCCGGCCGCAATGATGTCGTAGATTTGATGTTTTACCAGATTCCCGATATTCACGGTACTCTCGTGAAATGGTCGCTAGTACGTGAAAATCCAAATTTCATCGTTACCTTGGAGACGCCATGTCCCATCTCTCGTGCGCCGAATATAACACCACGTTCAAACTCACTTAAATCTTGATATCCTGCCATTGTAGCAGCACAGTAACCTATCTAACAACTGTGCCAGACACTCGTTGTGTTATACACGCTTTGCTGACCGCAGCGCCCTACTCTGATTATTTCCATATCTCTTTATTTGCATACACATGGCTGTACCATTTTTTTTTATTTATTTATTTATTTTTTTTTTTTGGCTCTTCAGTGTACATATGTATACTGTTTTGACTACTTAGGTTTATAACTATTTTTATATATTGTTATGGATTATATATATCTATCTATATATATATATATATATATATATATATATATATATATATAT
>BMAV01005741.1:76526-88970 GCA_019973955.1 Trichonephila inaurata madagascariensis | reverse complement strand
CTCATCGATAGAGTGTTACCTAAAGTGTGGAATTCATCACCCTTAGGGATTGCAACTCCAGTATACCGAGATACCGAATACCGGTATTTTGAGCCACATGTAGAATTTTGTAATATCGGTATTCACAAGTTTAAATACCAATTTTTCGGTATTTACGAGGATTTTTTTAAATTGTCTCCACTATATTTTCAGAGATCACCATCATAGCAAAATAGCAATGTACCGCACACACTTTTTAAAACTTTAGACACCCTTTATTTGAAAAAGTGTTTAATGATTTTAATATGTACCAGCTTTTGTTTAATAGTTACAGTTTTGTGAGGTCTATCTAAAATATTTGTAATTCTAGTGCATTATTTTTGTCAAAAATTCAGTGCATGAAAGAGCTGACTCGCTTCTTACGTTTGATTTCATTTACAACTAATAGTTTTCTACAAATTAAATTCAAAATGCAAAATTAAAATAATTTTTTTTTAAATTAATTGTTAAGCTCTCCTTTGTTTTTATTTATTTATTTTTATGTGTGTTTGTTTTCTTATATAAATATATTATATTACTCCTTTTTTTGATACTAATACTTTCTGGGTTACATTTATTTAAATGTCGATCAAACAAATAAATCTTAAACATTAGAAAATATTTATAATAATAGAAATTTTTAAAACATGCTGTTCACAAGTTTTGATGTTTATAAACCGGTTTTAAAAAATTATAATACACACTGAAATAATAAAAAGGATTATAATTTTAAACTGAACAATTCTGTTTTAAAAATTTAATATTACATAATTAATCATATTTATATAAATATACGAATTTCATAATCTCAAACTTCCATTCAAAATGCAAATTACTAAGGTAACACAAATTAATACAATATTCTGAAAACGTCCTTATATCTCATAAGGAAATAAAAATCTCTTCGTAGAATATACATACACACCTAACTCCTTTTTTATACACTTTAGATACGTTCCTTAGAAAACCGTGCAAGAAAAAAAATCGTGTAAAAAAATACATGCGACATATGGGAAATGTGGGGATATGTTCTACAAATTTAAAAAATCGTGTAAGATGAAAAATCTCTGAATATTTTCCAATAAAACTGTGCAAAGAAAGTACATAAAAAACCCGTTTTATACATTTATAAAACCAAAACAATTCGTTTTTATTACAAAAAAAAATAATAATTAATAAAAATTCAGTCAATTTAATAATTAATTCAATAATTAATTAAAATTCAGTTCTCGAACTGAAATTATAACTACTGAATAAAACTACTAACTAACAACTACTCATCGCAATTTGAAAACAAGCGTGCATGTTTATTATGAACTGGATTAAAAATACTTTCACCAGTACATGTGTGTCAGATATATCTAGCACACAATTAACGGTTTTGATTCTTATGAAGAATTTCGTTCGTTATTAAAGGCCTGAGGGGTTTTTTTTTCTGTTTCAAAATCTGTTATTAGCATCTATTTTTATTTATTTATTTATTTTTCAAGCTACATATATAATTATTGATATCCTACTACACAAAACTTATGATTATGTTGAAATTATATTTTTGAATTGTACGCTTTATGTCAAGATCATGAGTAAGAAAATGTTCAAATTTCTAGCTCTCGCGAATTAAATCAGCTGTTCGTATCTGAACTTTACCTTCTATTTCGTCATTATCGACTTCTTTATAATCATAAACTGTCATAAATTTGATCAAATCATCCTCATCCAAAGGGCATGAATCCCCAAATTTTCTTTGAAATTCGTGCCAGAACAAAAATTTTGTGTGAAAAAATAATATTCGTGAAGCTCGTGTACCGTGTTATTTCCAAATCGTGTAAAAAAAGAGTGAGTGTATATTAAATTACATTTATAAATAAAAGTGGGTAAAGCATTGCTATAAATTCTGGACATTTTTAAAAATACTGATTTTTGTACAAATTCAAGACATGTAAGTGATTATAAATTCGTTAACACATTTAAAAACTAGTTTTTATTTTTGTTTTTATCAAAATCTTAATAAAATTGCTCCTTTTTAAGTCTGAAACAAAATGTGAGAGCGTTATAAATCATCTTGAACAATAATACATTTAACTTTTTTTAATCTTTCGAATATATTACATTGAACAACAAAAATTCAATTAAAACAATTTATATTGAAATTTAAAAAATAAAAGAACAAATAAAATGGAATTTGTGACAAAGATAAAAATTTCGAAATCTTTATGTGATGGCTTAGGAAAATTATTTTACACAAAAAAAGTAATTTTTCAAATGTAAAAAAGAAAAACAATTGTAAACTAAGTACTAATTTAAGTAACTAATTAAAAAACTAATTTTCTTTCACGTCTCTGTTACTTTTTCTTGTTCAGTTATTTTCGTTTGATTCCTTCAGTACACTTTAATCCCATTGATGACAAAAATTTTTGATAACTTCTTTATCTTTTTTCAGACAGAAACGGAATAAAGCAAAACAACACAATAATCTCTAATGAAAGTTTCTATGAGGAAAAAAATGACTCAGTCCTAATGTATCGACAAGAAAAAAATTTCGATTAGCTCGACTGCTTTTCTAATTTCCCAGGAGACATAAAAATCGAATTATTAACAGAGTCTCACTTTGTTTCGATTTATAAATAGTTTCTGTTATAAAAATCCCTTCAAAACACTCCTCAAACCCCTGCCTCATCTTCCCAAGCGAAACGATCGATAAAAAAGCTGAGGGAAGAAAAGTTTCCCTACAACAGGTCGTTCCCCTCCCTAAAAATCCCTGGTGACGTGGAAAATATTAACTCCGAGAGAGAAAAACATCCAAGATTGTTCGGCTCCCAAAAGCGCAGTGATGCACGAAACGAAGAATTTAAGTTTTCGAAATACGAACACGCAATATTTGGATTCTGATTCATCTGTTTCTATATTTGGAGAAATTTTATATCCCTGAGCTTTCTTCTTCAAAGACTATATCTTCTTCTCGAATAATTAAAGCTTGAAAAAAGAAGATTGAATTATTTATGCAGTTTGATACAACTATTTCTTTTTCCTTCTTCTTTCTAATTTTCGAAAAAGATTTTATTTTTTGGACTGTTTCAATTAAGGAATTCTGGATACGAAAAAAGAAAGTTTTACTTCCGGAGTAATTGAATTATTCATACAACTGAGAGAGATCCTAGTTGCTTGAGAGAAAACAACTAGGATCTAAAAAACGTGCTTTAAAAAGTATTTTTAAAGCACGTTTTCTAACTGCTTAAATTAGATTGTTTGAAGTATAAAAAAAAAACAATCTAATCTGAATTAAAAGTATCGAATTACTTTTTCAGCTGAGATTACACTTTTCACTACTAAAGCTCTTTGAAAAGAGATACGTTTTTGGATGAATTATTTAAATATTATATTTTTCTTTATATCTGACCGAAGTTATTGATAAAAATACTTTATGTGCATGTATGTGTATGAGGGTACGTGCGCGCATGCGTGTATATCTGTGTGTATGATGAAAAAAAACATGAAATGTATTTATAAATGTTCGAAAAAGTAAATAATAAAATCAAAAATACAAAAATTCAACGAAAAATCAAAACAAATATGTAAAAGGAAACAGAAAATACATAGAAACAAAAATTTATAAGTTGCCTAATTAGTCAAACAGCAATTTCGGGCTTAGGACTGAATAATTGGGGTCAAACTAATTTGATGGTACCAACCTTCCCCTTTTAGGAATCGGTAGACTTAGCTTCTCTTATTCATAACCATAATGTTGTATTGTTTATTATTTTACTATTTTTTGCTACAAAAATAATCTTGTCAAGTAATATATTTTGCATTAAACATTTTTGAGTAAAATATGACTATAATCTGAAAATATTTAATGAAATAAATATAATAACTCATTTTTTGCATGTATATCAAAATATTAAATATGGTATTTGTTTCCTTTTTTTTCAAAACAAACCTTTTGTACACTTTTTATTGTTACAAGAAATAAAATTAAAAAGTAAATTATTCCCTATTATTCGTATATTTTCTTAACATATTCCATTGCTAAGGAAATATGTTTGAGAAGTTTTAATATTTAAGATATCCGACTACGTTCGGAACCGTGATTTTAAAAAAGCGCATAAATGGATAGTTTTCATGATATTTAGTGTCACTTAGTTAAGAACACATGTATAAAATTGTTTTAAGGCCCCATATTGACAAAAAAAAAATATTTAAATACACTATTTCGGCAAAAAATTAACTTAGAATAACCTTTTTTCAAAATGTTCTCTTTTTGTGAAAAATGCTTCTAGTATAATAATATTTTGCCTGTATATACCTTAGACCTCTGTACAGAGGCTCAACTAGGAGTTTTGAAAAATTCACATTATTTTCAGAGTTACCACCCATTGAAATAATTATCGGCGTTTTTTTCTTAATATTTCTCCCCTCTGTTGTCATAAAACATGGATAAACCCACTTCTAAGTTATATATTTCAAAAATTCTAGTTGAGCCTCTATACAGAGGTCTGAGCTTTATACAGGCAAAATATTATTATAATAGAAGCATTTTTCACCAAAGAAGTGTATTTTGAAAATGGGTCATTCTATGTTCATTTTTTGTCAAAATATTGTACTTAAATTATTTTTATTGTAATATTACCCTTAAAACAATTTTATATACATTTTCTAATTTAAGCGAGAGTAAATATCATAAATATTATCCACTTATATACTTTTGAAAAATCACGGTTCCGAACGTAGTCGGATACCTTAAGATATTACATTTAATTTTTTTTAACTCAGCAACCCATATCAAAGGGCTATTACTGTCCTATATTTTCTAAAACTCAAACTCGCAACTTTTTAATTAGTATCAAAGTTATAAGTGTAACTGGTCTATCCGCGAACCTGTCGCTAATCCTCTTGGAGTACAGAGGCGGCGTAAGGCGTGGGCGATGAGGACCACTGCCCACGGTCTCGCTGTGTGCATAGGGTCTCATGCCTCAAAAAGCCACAATAAATTTAACGAAAAGTAAAGAAAATCCAAATGTACACGTCACAGGGTTTTTTAAAATTAATAAATTAGAAAATTCTCAACTCTTTTTTCGCCATAAGATATCGAAAAATTGATATATATAGACATTTTTTAAGAAAAGATATCTATTTTATATTATTATTATTATTAGATATGCATGAAAGTACATGAATAAATAATTCGTGAAAATATTTTTTTCCATTTTCTTTTATTAAAAATTTCTTAACTTTGTCGTTTCCTCTTATATTTATTCTGGCAATATTAGCTGAAGTTAAGCTGCTATCGCGGGGAGTCCCCGTTCAAAGACGGGGCATGGCTCGGGACTTCCCATCATTAGAAAGCCAATTAAAGTATAGCATGCAGACGCATTCTCGCTTTGTGTTTCTATATCATATTATAAATTTTAAAAGTATTTTATGTGAAAATAAATAATAGTGGTACTGGGCATTTTTCGTAATTTATCGATCATGCCAGGCTTAGGCACTAAGAGAGATAGAGATAAACGGAGAAAATGGGAATCTCTTGCAGATAATAGAAAAAGAAAAGCGGAAAGAATTGTATCCAACCAGGTTTCAAGTTCAGGTATGATGAAACTTCTCGGTAAGATAATCTTGTAGTACAGAACAAGGGTGTAACTACCGCAGTATCAATGATGCGGGGCCCCCAAGCTACAGGGGCCACAACCTACAGTCCAACTAACAGGATTCCCATACCTAAAAAAGGGCCCACGAAGGAATTTTGATACAGGGCCCACTCAGAACTAGCTATATACGCCAGTGGTACAGAATCAAATTAATCGGTTCCTTCGAACTCCTCAACAACATTTATCCGTATCCGAATCTCCGTTGAATTTGGAAGTTACTCCAGATACATCGACCATTGATACCGAACGACGAAAATAGAAATAGAATCAAAAGTTTTGCAATCATAATCTGACGCTGAGATTTTTGTGTTTACGTTGAGTAACATAAGTCACTATCAAGAAAAAGAGATTGAGATTAGTTCTTCGCCTGTGAACAGAGATAACAGGGACGTAGTGAAACAAGCACTTTCCGCGCATTTTCTTTTTTGTCCCGAGATTGTGCACGTTTCCTATGCAAGATGCTCACCGGTCATAATATAGTTCAAAGCGGTCCCACACAGCAGTTAAATAACAGTGGTGAATATTATCCTAAAGATGATGATCATAGACATTTTTCCAATTTTCATTTCTAAAGGAAACTAAATAATGGTGAAACGCACAACGTCACCGCTCGTTGGTTTATTCAAGTTCTAAAAATAAAATTTTCTGTTTTCCAGTCAGACTATTTGTCAATTCACAAACTCAAATGGTACAGGAAGGGTGATGTGGTTAGAAACACTTAAGTAGTATTTTACACAGACATAAGAATACTAAAGAACATATAGCCTATATGTCCCAATGGATAACATTAGAGAAGGGAATAAAGCACGGAAAAACATTGAGCCGAGATAATGAAAGTGAATTCTTGAATCTCAAAATCATAGGTAAAATTTGATTGAGAGATTAATTGATATAATAAATTTCTTAGCCTATCACACATACATAATCTGGCGTTTAGAGGTTACAGAGAATCTCTCAAAATAGACCAAGACACTAAGAATTTTGGAAACTTCATAGACTTATTTAAATTGATATCTAAATATGATCCTACGTTACGGGAACACATAAGACGCATTGATAATAAGCAACTTGCACACCATTATCTAAGTCACGATATTCAAGATGAATTGATCACAATCATATCAAACACAGTTACCACTGAAGTAATTGGTAGGATAAAAGAGACAAAATATTACTTTTTATTTGACTGCTCTAGAGACCGTACTGGAATTTAATACTTCGGATATTGTAGTACATCTACTGGAAGTATAGAAGAAAACTTGATCGTATTTCTTGCTGTCACTGAAACGACTGCAGAATATTTGACTAATGCAATACTGGCAGAACTTGGAAAAAATGGCTTAGATATTCGACAAGGATACGGCAATGGTGCAAATATGGTAGGAATAATTAGTGGAATTAAAACTCAAATATAAATCCTATGGCATTTTACACACCTTGCGGTTATCATAATTGGAATATGTTGTTGGTAGACGCAGCTAATTCGCCCCAACGGCAACAAAAACCTTTTTTGGTTTTATTCAGATTTTTTTGCTATTTTCAAGTTCAGCAAACTCTGAAAAATTATCAAAGATAAATTAAAGCTTACTACTAAGCCTTTATCAGACACAAGGTGGGAAAGCAGAATCGAGGCGGTGAAGGAAGCATTATGATGATGTTGTTGCTGTGTGCGCATAGAAAACTTAAAAAACCAAACGGAACAATCTGACACACTCATATAATACGATAAAAAAATTCCAAACTGAACACTTCATTTAAATGAAGTGTTCAGTTTGGAATTTTTTTATCGTATCATTACTTGTATGATATGGGTTATTAACGCGTGTCAATACCATAAGCAAATTATGGTAATCTGTACAAGCCCATTTATTCATTACTCTTGAAAATTTGTGTACCTTTTGCAGCTGGATCAAAGAGTATCGACAAACTGGATTCGAAAATTGCTTGTTTGATTCTCGTAAGTTTATTGAAAAAGCAGTTATGACTTGCCAAAAGATTTTAAAAATGAAAGGGTAGCCAAAAAGAAAAGAATGTTTGATTATGAAGGCGGCGATCAACCTATATATAGAGTCTGTCAAAATCCGGTATGAAGCAGACTTTTTTAATACCATAATTGATTCTGTGATAAGCAATATGGATTCAAGATTTATGTCTTTATATCAACATTTTGAAAATTTTGGTATTCTCTACGACTTTAACAAGTTAAAAAATATTCCAAAAGAGCAAATACTGAAAACTGTCAAGATTTACAAACAGTCCTGCAAGTAGGTGAGAACAGTGACTTCCAACCTTACGAATTATATGAAGAATTACAAAATATGATCCCACATTTATTCAACACCATTACAGACGTAAAACGTCTGCTCCAATATGTCATAGAGAACGATTTGATAGATATTTTCCCAAATATTTACATTGTCTTTCGAATTTTGTTAATAATATCTGTAAGCACCACTTCTGCTAAGAGGAGCTTTTCAAAATCGAAACTGATAAAAAATTATGTAAGAAATACAATGGGTCACAGGAAAGACTTTAAGCTTTGGCAGTTTTATCTATTGAAGCAAATGTAGCATCTAAGATAAATTATGAACCAATCATTAAGAATTTCAGAAAATCTAAAAGTAGAGAATTTCTGTTTCTTTAATGTTTTCTTTTTTATTATTATTATTTTTTAATGAGCCAAATAAATATGAGTAAAAAGTTTGGTTTTTCTCCTTTATGAATAAAAATGGGTTTTTTTATTTTATTAACCTTCTTCTTACGCCACCAGAGGGCCTCGCAAAATGTGTCTTAACCGCATTAAATTCAGATCCCACGCCGCCACTGTTTGGGTAAATTTATTTCTTTTTAACTGTTGTTCTATTGAAAACTTTCTCCAGAAGAAAAAGTCTCGATTTATTCAAATGAATGATTCTATTTAAGCTTTGACTTTTAGGTACGCGAAGCTATTTGAGAGTAGTTGAGAGCTAGTCGAGAATTAGTCGATGAGTAATATCTGGATCGTCACATATTGCTAATTGACGATTTAGTTATAAGATGGAGATTAATAATAATGACCGGAGGTTGTACAACTAAGAACAAAATTACGGTGAATCAGACCGTGGACGTCTAAAGTGTTCTAAGAGCAAGTGAATTAGATTATACTCAAATATTAAGTTCTCTTTTTGCCGTGTAATTGCTACTATACTTAGTAGTGGTGTGCATTTCCTACCTTTAGTTGTCGATTTAAGTTAGAGACACAATAAATTAGAATTTGCTGTATTGATTATGGCTGATCTTTATTCTAACCCCAAACACCAATAAACGCAACATGTGTTTATTACAATAAGCGTAGACTCAGAAGTGAATTGGAGAGATAACTTATATGTCTGCTTACGTCTAGTAATAAGATTAACTTTTACAAAGTCATGTTTTAGCAATTCCAAAATTTTACATTTAATATCTTTAAATAGATATGAAACACTAATCTATTTGTCAACATATACAAGGGAAAACTCCCTTTTGAGTCACAATTATTAAAAAAAAATTTCATAAGAATTTTTTAAGCACCATATGACAATGAAAATTCGAAAAAAAATAGATATCTCATGGAATCACAAAAGAAATCAGATTACTTGTGTATTCAAAACAATCTCTTTCTGTTTGAACGAAATAATTAGCTTTCAAAAATTCTGAGATGCTATCATACATCCAAGGACATTTCATTTTTTAAAATAGCTCTTTCATGGTTGTTTTTTGAAAGGAGTAACATGTAATACCCTACCTCCAATTATACTATACAGTGTTCTGATGATATGACAAACAAGTTTGTGTTATTGAATTTTTTGTCTTACATATATATCCTTTAGAACTTTTTTTCATTTAGTAGTGACATTGCTCTTTTTAAAAGGTAGTTTTATCCTTTATAAGGCCGTTTTTTTCTAGTAATGTTACGTGGTGAAATATTTTTAAGATTGAGACTAATTTATAAAAAGAAAATCATTTAGCTTATTACGTAAAATTAATTCGATTTTTAAGACCATTTTTTAGTGGGAAAAGCATGTTTTCCACCGGCCACCAGAAGCTATTCAAAGATAAGACATCATGTTTTGCATTCCTTTTTACATCGCATTACATGATATTTATAAATTATAATCTGCAAATACTAAAAATTGCAAAAGAGGAATTATAAATAAGATATATTTTGTATTCAAAAATTTAAGAATTTATACATATTTCTTTCCATGAAACATTACACATAATGAGATAGTGCAAGCTGTTCAAACTTATCTTGTGTTCTCTTCTTATATGCTTTAATAGAGCCCAAACAACAACGTCTGTATGTTGTTGTTTTTTGCGAAGTTGGTATATGATCACAAACTTAAATCAATCGTATAGGATATCTGAAATATTTGTCTTGCTACACCCAGGAAATTTACTCCCGTTAGTGTGGGATGGTAGTTAGGAGAGGGGGTGCCAGCTCAGGTGTCGTCCACGTCACTTGACCATGGTTCAAAATTACGTGGTCCGTCGCCGAAAGCCCTCGTGTAGTCTAAGGTATCTGACTACGTTCGGAACCATGATTTTAAAAAAGCGCATAAATGGATAATTTTCATGATAATTAGTGTCACTTAGATTAAAATACATGTATAAAATTGTTTTACAGACATTTTGACAAAAAAAATTATTTAAATACAGTATTTCGGCAAAAAATGAAAGAATAACCTTTTTTCAAAAATTCACATTATTTTCAGAGTTACAACCATTTCAAATATAATTATCGTCGTTTTTTTTCTTAAAATTTCTCCCCTCCGTTGTCGTAAAACATGGATAAACCCACTTCTAAGCTATATATTTCAAAAATTCTAGTTGAGCTTCTGTAGAGAGGTCTGAGCTATATACAGGCAAAATATTATTATAATAGAAGCATTTTTCACAAAAGGAGAATATTTTGAAAACTGGTCATTCTATGTTCATTTTTTGTCAAAATATTGTACTTAAATAATTTTTTATTGTAATACTATTCTTAAAGCAATTTTATATACATTTTCTAATCTAAGTGACACTAAATATCATAAATATTATCCATTTATACGCTTTTGAAAAATCACGGTTCCGAACGTAGTCGGACACCTTAACAGTACGACGTTAATATTCACTCACTCACCCCAGGAAATTTACAGATTAGCCTTCGCTTTTACGACTTACAAATCCAGAAATTAATTGTCGTACCTACTGAAGTACTTGCAGCACAAGTACGTCGGAAAATTTCTTCTCATATTTAAAAATTAATGAAGTTGATGCAAAGTATATCTACCACGGGGCCTTAAAATAGTTAAGTTGGAATTTTAAGAACTAAGTTAGATATACTTTGGAATATTTTGAATTTTAAGACAATTAATATATCAATAATAGAGTTATTTAAACTTTTAGAAGACTCTACAAAATCGATATACTTCTTGCAGGCATTGAATAGACAAAAATCACTCAAATTTCTGTAGGCAGGCTTTTTAATGTAAAAAGAAATTAATGATATGTAATTTCTTAGAAATTATAACTGATTTATCTCTCTGCAAAACTAACTCAATTTTTTAACTGGAATTAAATAACAATTTATATGCACATTAATGTATTTTTTACTCCAAAATTTCTTACAAGTTTTCTTAGTAGAACTTCTTTTGAATATATTCATAGTGTTTTTTAATAATAATGGTTCTCCTCCACCTCGTATTTTATAATATATTTATAAATGCAGTAGTTTTAGCCAAGAGAAAAGGGTCGTTTTCACTTTGTAAGATTTTAGTTGGCAACTTTTCAAAAAAGCAGGGATGTCTTACGTGTTTTCCAAACAAGAAACTTTAGTAGCGCAGAAGCGAGAATAGTTTTTTTTTTTTTTTTTTTTTTTTGAAAAAAAAATAACTATTTGTGAAAAGAAAGAAAAAAGGGGTTATTTAAAAATGCCTGAAACCATTAATCTTAGATATTTATTTTGTCATCTTACCCAGAATTTTTTTAACAACAGTGTTTAAAGAAAGTTTACAAGAAGTTTAAAATTATTGGTAATAACTCTTTTGATGAGAGATTTTAAAAATTTTGACTTTGTGGAATTTACAAGAAATGATATATTTCGTGTAAGACAATCTCTTCCCCTCGATTTTTCATTGTTGTTTAAAATGTACACAAATAAAAAAATACATAAATAAATAATAAATAACAATTTCCCTACACTGATAGCAAAAGAAAAAAGCCACCATTTTGTAATATCATGCCAAGCGCAGTCCCTTTTAAATGCTAATCAAGCTATAAGATCTAATTAGATACATACATAATACATCCCACATTTAAAAATACAAAAAATATATTTTTAAAGGACAAATGCTATATTCTAAGTATGCCTAAATTTTTTTTAAGAAATCAATTCCTACTTAGGTCAATAAAGAAAATTTTTTATTTTACTTACTTTTCATTAAATAATTACAATTAATATAAATATCTATATACATATGACAGGATCACAATATTAAGTGGCAAAATAGAAAGCGATTTTTGCCAGCAATTTCCCATTTTCGTTTCTATATATGGTGTTGGACTATTATTTTTGCTGTTACTATTTATTCATTAATTAAATTTAATTATTCCGATAAAATATTATAGTAAAAAAGAAATCACATTCTCAGAAATTAGGCCATATCACTTAGGATTCGAACCCACGACCTTAGGATTAAAGTCCAGGGCGCTATCCATTGCACCACAGAGACACAACGAGCGATTTTCCTTTTTATACAGGGTGTTGGACTATTAT
>BMAV01005741.1:31769-45624 GCA_019973955.1 Trichonephila inaurata madagascariensis | reverse complement strand
GTTCTCGTCCTGGAGGCTCTCTGGCTTACGGTTTTACAAGACAGGATCAAACTCTTCTAGCCTGCTTTCGAAGTGGCCATATCAAAACAATGAAATTTTCCGAAGGATGCAAGAGCTTTGAGATGTGCACGAACTGCTCTTCTGAGCCGACCTCTCCTGCTCACATCCTCGAAAGCCTAGGGCTCACCAAGCAGGATTTAGAAGACGATCCCTTGGTGGTGTTAGACTTTTTGAAAGTGTACGATGTCATGGACCTGGTCTAGAACTGCTGACCAATGGGGGCGTACAACAACAACAAATCTGTCGTGCCTCAAAATCCTCCCATTATCGGGGTGTGAAAGTTAGAGTTGAGTGCCTGATTTGGTATCATCCTCGCCACTTGACTTTGACTCATAATTACGAGATCCATCACCAATAGCCCTCGTGTTACTTTATAGTGCGAAGTGAATAAGCAATCACTCACTTAGGTTTTAACCCCTTAACTACCGGAGACGTATATATCCGTCTCCGGTGAGTTGAGTACCCGGACGTATATATGCGTCTTTTCGAAATTTGATTCTTTTATTTGCATTATTATCAGTAAAACTATTCCAAAGGGTTTGGAATGCAATAAAATGACCTTGACAGTGTTTGGGAATTATTTTCTTATCTCAGAGATAAATTTGCCTATGTGTGCCTTTTCTTTCCTTCCGCAATACACCACATACGTGTGCTTATGTGAAAAACGATGGCACTGAGGAGTGAATCGCGTAATTTTAATCGGCAGTTAAGGGGTTAATTTGTGGCCGGATGATTATGTGGACATGGTCACGAGCTCGTGTCCAGTATTGTCGAGTTGCAAATACGAAAACCTAGCGTCATGTAGAGATGCTAATGCACGTTAAATCTAACGAAGCTGAGAGTACGTCCATTGGTGTGGTGGGGAAGTTTGGAAAGATGGGTACTAGCTCAAGTGTCGTTCACCCTCATCACATGACCAAGGCTCAAAATTATTAGGTCCTGTCGCCAACAACCTTTGTACTTCACAATGCGACGTAAATTAGAATCAAATCAAACACGTTTATTCTGTTGAGGCTCAGTATTCTCACTTTGGTGTTTTGTGGAAGTTTGAAAAAAATGAGTGCTATCTCAGGTGTCGTCACTTGACCGTGACTCAAAACTACGAAATACTGTCGCCAATAGACCTCTTGTACCTTTAAAGCGCAATTTTAATAAATAATCTAATCAATCTACCTTGATGTTCATTATCTTGTACTTTTACTAATCATTTGGAATATGTTCAGAGTACCAAAAAAATTACTTACAAGCAAACCAATTTATCTTTTTTTAAATAACGAAAAATTCATTTTATAACTTCTGAAAATATTTTTAAAAAAAAAATGTTTGATTCAAAAATCAATAAATTGTTAACTCTTTCAGGACCATGATCACATGTATGTGATCACTTCAGGGAACACGGTATCATATGTAAGATTGCATTTTTCCCGTTCTGAGTCCAGGAACTTATGGAATTTGGAATGATTATAAGCTATAAATTTTGGCATATTTTATTACAGTAATGATATTATAGGAATTTTTATAAATAGAGTTAGGCTTAACAGGAAAAATCGCCTGGTCTTGAACGGGTTAAAGAAAAAGCAAGGAAAGAAAGGATTAAATTAAAGTAAAACAATCATTAAATATTAGTTTATTTAACTTGATTACCAGTACATGTGAAAGGGCACTATAGAAAACTGTTTTTTTAATCTAATTAAAATTAATCAGCTAGTCTACTCGTAGGATATTAGAGATTGCTCAAAAAGTTTTTAAAATAATTTGGCTGAAATTTTTTGTGTATGTTCTGTATAACAGTAGAAGTGTGTTTAACCTTCAGATTTATCAATCACTGTTTTATTACAAAACTTATAGTTCTTTATTTGAATATAATCACTGGTTTTTTTTTAGCAATTTCATATAATAACCAAGATAAAAAGCTCTAGTTTTTGTAAAAATTAAAATATATCTTAACCTGAAGGTCATTTCAAAAAGGAATAGCAAAGTAATACATCAAAATTTAAAAATTGAGAATTTGCTTATTTATTTTTTGTACAGAGTGGGCCCTGTTTATGTAATTTTTTACCCATTTTAGTTGTAATAATTTATTTTTCTCTTCTTAATTTTGGCCTTTTTTTTTTCTTAAAATATACTAAATAAATCTAAAAACCACAAAAGCATCTCCATATCTACATTTTTTAAAAAAAAAGTTGTTGCAAGTAGTCGGATACCTTAAGAAATAATGTTAAATTCTTTCAGCTCAATAACTAGTGATTTTGTTGAGTAAGAGGCTATGTTTAAGATAAGATACAAATAAGTGAAATGGGAATAGAAGAAACGTATCATTTAACACTAAGACATAAACTTGGATAAGACTCTTTTTTTACACTAACTTAGACTCACATATCCGAAATAAAAGACTTTTCTTGGTGAAAAAGTAGTACTTATGTCTGAGACTCTTTCGCAAATTTAAAATTTTAAAGATTCATTGATAGCCTCCAGTTGCGCTGTCAGATAATGTCGCGACGACGTAATGATTGCCTTTTTGTGGAATTTTCTCATATCTGGAGGGAGAAAATGTGCAAAAAGAGAGATAGCTTCGGGAAAAAATGACTAGTCGGAATTTTTTTACGACATCAGTGGTTTTGAAATATCTTAGACAAAAAATGTCAACTCTTTTAACGAAATGGTTTTTAAGTATTAAATAAAATTCACTATTTTTTTTCGATAGAATTCAAGTTTTGAATTTACCAAGATAAACATTTTTTTTTAATCTTATATCATATCATCTTAAGATTTTTCGGTTTTATAAGTAATAGATGTTTTACAGATAATTGGATATTTTTGCATTCTTAAATTATTAAAAATACCTTCGGATATTTTTGCATTCTTAAATTATTAAAAATGCCTTCTACTTAATTTTTAAGGACATCCTTGTTTTATTTTTATTATAATGTAGCTTTCATTTGACTAGAAAATTCTTAAATCTGATAATATAAGACATTTTGTTTTCAATGGTCAGAAACTGACAGGATATTTCTTCGATTTGAAAATATTTCTCTTTCTATATCTGTATATACAATCATTTTTCAATTCCTACTATTAGTCCACACTCTCCCTATATATATTTATTTATGCATATATCTTGTTCAAATTTTCAATCGTTAATAAAATACTTTTTATTCATCCACTCGAGTTCAAATACATTTTTTTAAACATGTAGTGGTTGACACTTGATGTTAATACAATTTTTTCGAATATTAATTCATTAATTTTTAATTAATGAATAAATAGTAACAAACAAAAATAATAGTCCGTCACCATATAAAAAAAAGGAAAGTAGCTCGTTGCGTTCCTGTAGCACATTGGACTTCTAATGCGAAGGTCGTAGGATCGAATCCCACCTAGGATGGCCTAATTTCTGAGAATGTGATTGTGTGATTTCTTTTTACTATATATGCTATTTTATTGGAATATTAAATTTAATCAATGAATAAATAGTAACAAACGAGAAAATAATATTCCAGTGCCATGTATAGAAAGGAAAATGGAAAATTGCAAGGAAAATCGCTTTCTATTTTTTTTGTGTTAAAACTTATTACTTATGTGCTTTCAAAATTAGAATAAATTCCAAGCAAGTTTGCTGACAACGCAGTCTATGGGTAAATTGCATAATTAATAGTACATAAGATTTAAATTATAAACTCATATCACAAACTTATAACATTAAACTCATTACACAAGTATGTATTAGGAAATTTTTAACCAGATAATCATATTCAAAACAGTATCCTATATTTTTTTTAAGATTATTAATTTTATCACTATATTCTTTAACTAAATAAAAATTACCTTACAAATATTTAAAAATAATACTCCCATAAGCAAATCAGAATCACTTAACTGTTTCTTTTCAATACATAAACAAGATCCATATTTAGCTGATAATGTAACTAGTGTGATATAAAAAGTAAGTCATACTTAATTACGACATAAAGGTATTATAAATTTTGCAATTATTTTAAAAGTTCAATTTTATATCCTTGAGCTTCAATAAGCAATGAGAAATGTTAGTAAAATAAAGTTTATTTTCTTAATAGAACATCAAACTTACCAAAATAAAAAAAAAATCACAACTGCTCAAAATAATTTCTTAATAAACAAGGCACTATTGAACTAATAACAATTTTATGAGCTTCACTACCCTTGTGACGATTGCAAAAAAATTCATTAAATAAAAGATGGAAAGAAATCTGAAACTCTCTCATCGTAAAATCTAGAAACGAGTCAAAATCACGATGCGTAACGAAATCGATCTGAATTCGAATTCATTCATCCAGAAATTACTTGTTAAATGAGTTTTTTTTTTAAACGTTCAGTACACAACAAGAACTTCTGATAAAACGCCCCTTTTTTCAAACTTGGATAGTGGAAAATAATCACTAGATAGAAAATTAATGCTTTTGTTCGGGAAGAGGAGGGCTATTTTTAAATCTCAAAAGCACGCCCTTCTGAATCAGAACCCTAAAATTGTTTAAGAAAAGTAATCACATGAGTACAATACTGATTTATTTTCTTTATTTCGAAGATTAAGAACTACTGGGGACGGACCTAGTTATTTTGAACCACAGTCACAAGTGACCACGATGACACCTGAAATCATACTCTCTCCTAATTTTTACACCACTCTAACGTGAGAACTTTAAGTCTCAACAGATTTAACATGCATTTGTGTCCCTCTAAGTTTCAAACCTTCAGTGAAGCTAGGACTCAAACTCATGATTTGACCATAATAATATCGCAATAATGTCCACTCAACTATCATGTCCAAGAAAAATAAGCGAGTTGAATAAGCACACAATCAAAAATACATGCAGAAAAGCCGCATTTTCAAGACTGAAAAGTCAGAGCTTAAGATACAGTTATCGTGTGATAAAAGCATTGAACTCATGGTCGGTGATGTTTCAGTCGAACTTCGTGTTCGTGTCCTCCTTTCACGAAGGATTTGTTATGTAGAGATGCTGATGTGTGTTAAATCTGTTACGGGCTGTAAGTCCTCAAGTCTGCATTGAATAGTTTAAAGTGTGGGATGCCAACTCCAATGTAGACCTCGTTATAGGACCAGGCCTCTACATAACAAAATTATTTTGTTTATTTATACAACACCCGTGCTTGACTTCTTGAACGTTTGATGCCGAGCCTCCCACTACCGCCAATCGGTACTGGAAGGCCCTACTGATCAGTTCTCAGTCACGCGTTTATCGAGTCCAGTGCATTGGAGCAGGTGGTCGCCATCCATTCTGGCATGACCACTGAACGAACAGGCCTCGTCATCAGCCAGGCCAAGTCAGTGGAGGTATACTCCCAGGAAGTCACGTCCGTTGGCTAGACGAAAGTGGGCAACGGCCTCGGCTCTCTCCAGGTGCCTTGGGATAGGACCCACTGTGTCCAGGGTTTCCTATGGCTTTCCAAGAGTCTTGGGTTCTTGGGCAGTGGCAGTACATGCTCTTTGGAGGGTCAAGGGGAATTCCGGTTGAGACGACTCAGTTCCTTGTTTACCTTTTTGATCGGCTGTCTCATTACCGAGGATTTCAACATTACTTGGTACCCACTGTAAGGCCACAGTCCAGCCATATATACCATTGCATAATTATAGGACGTATTTGACAATGGTTGATAGAACGGATAGCTGATTGTCATATTCATCATTGAGTACAACAGCAATAGAATATAAAGCTTAATTTGGCTGACTCATTCGCAAAATATCGCTGAAAAGTACTACTGAAACTCGGACACTAGTACTACCTCAAATGACATATTGCTAAAATTTTCCATGTTCTATAATTTTTGTAAATATCTTAGTAAAATAAAAGTTAAATAAACCCAAATTATGCATTTTTTAAGGTATCCAACTACCTTCGGAAACCGTGATTTTGCAAAAGCGTATAAATGGATAATATTTAAGATATTTAGTGTCACTTTGATTAGAAAATGTATATAAAATTGTTTTAAGAATAGTATTAACATAAAAAATTATTTAAATACACTATTTTGACAAAAAATGAACATAGAATGACCCATTTTCAAAATATTCTCCTTTTGTGAAAAATGCTTCTATTATAATAATATTTTGCCTGTCTATAGCTCAGACCTCTGTACAGAGGCTCAACTAGAATTTTTGAAATATATAACTTAGAAGTGGGTTTATCCATGTTTTACGACAACAGAGGGGAGAAATTTTAAGAAAAAAACGCCGATAATTATATATATGTATGTATATATATATATATATATATATTTCAATGGGTTGTAACTCTGAAAATAGTGTGAATTTTTCAAAAATCATAGTTGAGCCTCTGTACAGAGGTCTGAGCTATATACAGGCAAAATATTATTAAAATGGAAGCATTTTTGACAAAAGAACATTTTGAAAAAAGGTTATTCTAAGTTAATTTTTTGCCGAAATATTGTATTTAAGTAATTTTTTTTTGTCAAAATATATCTCCTTAAAACAATTTTATACATGTATTTTAATCTAAGTGACTCTAAATATCATGAAAATTATTCATTTATGCACTTTTTTAAAATCATGATTCCGAACGCGTAGTCAGATACCTTAATGTTGAAAATTTTAAAAAAGAGCAGCAGATGCTTTTACAAGGAATAATTAATAAAAAGTCAAATTTCCCATAAACAATTTTCAAATGAATAAATGTTTTAAGTAGTAATCTATTACTAACACAATACACAACTGTTCAAATTAAACTATTTTCCCATGGGGAACCTAACACCTGCTATCCTTTGTTGTATTTTATCACTGTATTATTTTACTGTACTTAAAGAAACATTGGTTATTTTCGAATGCTATCTCTTTCGGTTGGCCAATAGCTGGGTTAGCCAAGTGTTCATGGTCACGAACTCCTAGTCGGCGTTTTCGAGTTGAGATTCGAAACCCAGTGGTGTTGAAGGCCCACCGTGTAAAGGAACTGATGCACTTAAAATCTGTCGGGGCTGAAGTTCTTCCCGTTGGCATGTTACGGAAGTTTGGCAAAGGAGTGCCTCTCAGGTGTCTTGCTCGTCACTTGAACTTTCAGAATTACGTCCGTCACCAATGGCCCTCCTGTTGCCTTACATTTCCGCAAGAATTAAAATGAAATCAAACTCTATTAGCCAATTTCATCACTTTAACGTACGCGTTCGTGATTTTGCATTTTCTTTGTCAGGCAGTATGCAAGAAAAAGATTGATGTTAAATAAAAAAACAAAATTAAATAATTTTGATAATTTTATAAAATAAAAATTAAATAATTAAATAAAAATAATTTTTAAAAATTAAAATAAGAGTAAATAATTAAAATAATTTTTAAAATTTGTACCTCTCTAAGAGCACTAATAAGTTTTTTCTGTCAAAACACTGTGGTTTCAAAGTATAACTTCAAACAGCTAAGTATCAAACACTTTATTTTAAGTTTAAATGTGAATTTATGTATTTTTTTTTTAAATTTTTTTAAGCAAAGTTATTTTCTATTTAAATAAACTTAAATTTTCCTAGTTTTCCCCTTGGTTGAATTTTGAAATTAAAATTCTAGGCTTAAAAAATTTATAACTACACATTTCAATTAACAATATAAAATTTCTTATAATTTATTGATAAATTAATTGAAAGGCATGAATAAAAAAAACCTTCATCTCTTTTGTTTCCATAAACTCATTAAATGGTTTTTTTTTTTTTTTTTAAAAAGTCCTATGCGTTCATTTAATTGAACCATGAAGTATGAAATGTGTGCAGAAATAAATAAAGCTTCCATTATAATAAGTTATTGTTCATAAGTATACGAGTTGAAACTCTAAAAAATTATAAGTATTTGTTAAATATTTTACAATATTATTTTGAAGAATAAAGCTAATAAGAAAGTAAAAATAAATGGGTGGTGAAATACTAATAATTACTTGGGTGGAGCTTTCTTAGAAACATAATTGATCTTTCTCCTAAAAGCATTAGAAAGACGTACACAATGCATATATGCCAAATGACATAGATTGCCTCACTCTTAAAGTTTTATATTTGTTTTCGAAGTAGACTAAAAGTAAATTTTATACAAATTATGAAATAAATTTAACGACGAAATATTCATAGGAAAAAATTATCTTCACTTTCTTTTTTTCAAAGTTCATACATTACAATATTTTATGTTTCATAAAAATGTCATTTCGTTCTTGAATTTTATTGCAGTTGCATTTTCCCTCGCAGACATCTTAACTGCTATAATCTAAAATGCAATTTTAGAATGGGATTTTCGAGAAAGAAAAAAAAAGATTTATTCATAATTTTTAGAGCTGAATAGTTAAAGGATCAAACACCAAAATTTATTTTTGTAATAAAATTCAAAAAAAAATTTCGTAATATTACATTTTTTGGAATTCATTTTTATTTAACGTTACTGCAAAAAGTCTTTATATTATGGAGCTCAAAATATTTTATAGTCTTCAAACATTGTAACATAATTTCTTATTTAAAAATCCTATATTTCATTGAAAATTAAGAAGAGAATTCTTAAAAATCAAAAGATTTAACTTATATCGGGAAGTATACTATATCTACTGAAAATATACTATTCATATAAAGTAATTTTATATGTTATCATTAACGCTCTATAAAAGCCGTTCAGGGACATATTATCTAGCTAATCTACAGATTAACTTATTTGCTCTGTTGAAGTGCGGAATCAAAAGCTCTCCACGTTTTAACTAGGTGGTTGTTGTCTTGTCCAAGTAGTTGTGAGAAATCAAATAGTGCCGAAGACGTCCCAAATGACCCTTCCTATTTCGAAGACTTTTGCCGAATAAAGCAGATGATTGTCCGTGGGGTTTAGGTCTATGTTGTAGAGTTTAACCAAAACAGAAGAACAATTAAAAATATGATTAGGAGAAAGTTGATTGTCAGTGCAGTTAGGAAACGTATTTTGAAACTTCTTTGGCCATCAGGGGATATTTTCATTCCTTTAACTGGATAATCGTCACATTCGTGGTTTCCGTACCGTTAAAATATGTTTGCAAAGAGAAATTTTGTACAAAAGATTTCCCAGCTATAGAAATATCTTTACGTCAAACAGCAATATAACAATCTATTGGCACTGGACAGGGTTTCAAAAGATGTGACTGCCAATCTAAATGTTTTACAAATAGGTGAGCTTGTCTCATAAACCTATTTCTATGTAATTCAAAGTGGCACCAATCTAAATTGTACCAATGATTAAGCATAATTTTATATAAGTCTCGCGAATTCATTTCCTTCATTGTAATAATATGTAACCATTTGATTCTTTGTGTTTAGATTTTCAATTGATTGATGATTGATTCCATCAACTAATGTGTTGATTATTCGATTGTATTAACTTGATTCTCTTTAGATATCAAAAAATAATTAAGGGTGTAGATTTAAGGTATTAATATAATTTTATAACATAGAAAAATGTTGCGTTGTTCTACCAAACATCTTATTTTCACTTTAAAAAGTGCCTAGTGGATAATGTGCAGATTGGCGAGTGTTCAGAACAGGGGGGTCGGCAACCTATGACACGCGGTACAGTTCTCTTTGGCATCCAACACCACTCAGCAAAATTATCGCATAAAGTAAAATCGCCTTTTTGCGCCTCAAACATTTTCTCTACTTTATTTTGGTTTATAGAACCTATATACAAATATCATGTATGAATTCAACTGAAAGTAGGGTTTGGTATGATGGCACATAGTTAATTTTACGACACGTTCTTAATTTTAATGTGAAAATTTCATTTTATTTGTTTAATTATTGTGACGGTTCATACCTACACATTTAATTCAAATGGCCTCTCAAAAAGAAAGCTTGATGCTCGTGGTTTTCAAGGCTTTTAGATGAATGAGTATGGATTCATACAAAAAAAGATTGTGCTTTATGTGTGTTATGTCGCGCACCAAGTATACAAAGACATTTTCACTCTAAACATCAGCCCACTTTTAAGGATGTCTATAAGAAATTGTTATAAAAAGAACTGTTACTGGATATGAGAAATATCTTTGTCAAACAATTGGAACCAGACTTAAGGCGAACAAATGTAGTTTCGTAATTGCTCATTGTGTAGCTGCTTTTGTATATTTTTGGACGGATGGTAAATACATAAGTAACATATATTTGCATGCTAATAATTATCCTTAAATGCTGCATAATTAATATATAATAAATATATACATCTGTATTTTCAACCTATATTCTCTAAATCTGAATGTATTCTCGAAGGTATCGAATCGTTTCGAATATTTCCTATTGTATGACACCCTGGATTATATTGACAGATTCGTTTTGGGACGCTGCAGCTGCAAAGTTTCCGACCTCTAATCTAGTAGGTAACATGCATATTAACGAGTATCTAGTAGGTAATGTGCAGATTAATGAGTCTAGTAGGTAATATACAGATTAACGAGTATCTAGGGGGTAATGTGCAGATTAATGAGTCTCTAGTACAGGGGTGGCGAACCTTTATGAATCAACGTGCCGTTTTTTCTAAAGCAGTATTTAATGCGGTATACATGTGCCGTCAAATACTTTTGACTTATGATCATTGGGAAAATAATAAAAATAAATATTTTAGTTATACGTGTAATTAAAATTAAAGTAACATTAATGTGACTTCTGTTGCAGATTGGATAAAAATAACTTATATTAGGATTCTAAGATGTTACTTTTTGTAGAATACATGCTGAATTGGAGTCATCTGCGAAATGGTTTCTAAGCAATGAATTATATTTTTGCTGTGGTTCTCATTTTTTTTTTTTTAAAAAGGTGTTATTGATTTGTTTCAAAATACCGTTTTACAGACTGTGTTCTGCATACCACTATTCCAGAACATAAAACACACACCGCTTTGTTGCCTTTACTAATAATGCCATGTTTCTCGGTCCACCAAATTTGAAATTCTCTGTTACACTTACTGTCTTGCACTTTTTGTTATTTTGCTAAACTAGCCATGTTAAATAACAATTAAAAATCATAAATATAACAGAAATAAACTTAAAAACTGATTATGCTATGCGTAGACAAACTTTACAACATAAGCAATTGTAGTCTACGACGTAACTAAGGCAAGGCAATAACAAACGAGTATGCTTCCCGCCACCCCGTGAACGAACAAACGCGAGTGATCGGAATATTTCATGGCGAACTTTGAAATTTTGAAATAAAATGCAAACCATTTTGATCCCTGGCGTGACATCAATGGCACGCGTGCCATTGGTTTGCGATCCCTGCTCTAGTAGATAATGGGCAGATTAACGAGTCTCGAGTAGGTAATTCGCTTATTACCTATGTAATTTGAAAAATGAAACAATTTTCCGCACTTTAACGAATCATCCTAGTTAATGTGCAAATTATCTAGTTAATGTGCAAATCTGCACATTAACTGATTTCTGGACTCGAGCCGAAACATGTACATTTAAAAATTTCTAAAATATTCAGCAAAAAATATAGTTATAATTGCAGGAGATTTTGTCTCTCATAAGACATTTTTAAAAACCATTTCAGTTGTATTAAATTAATTATTGCGCTTTCTTTTGTTTAACTTTCAAACACTTATTTTCTTAGAAAAATGTTAAATACATGAGAACTTCTACGATTCACGTGAATTAATCTTATCAAAAGCATTTTTTAAATAAATTTTTATTACGAAACTTAAAGGGCTTATTGTTTTATTTTGCGCTTGAAGTATTTTAAATAGTTGATCTATGCTTTTCTCGAAGAAAATAGTTGATATTTATTTTCTGCTTCAAATAAATTAAGAAACATGCTTTTGTTTTGCATTCTTTCAAATGGTTGAACGGTTGAGTGCATCATTATTTTGCTTTAAGTATTGAAACATTCAGGGAACTTAGTCAAGGAAATAATGAATAAAGAGCAATATATCCAGTATGTTTTTTCCCTTTACAATTCTTAACTTGTCTTCTGAAAGGCTTAAAAACTTCTTGTAAAAGTTCCAGACACGATTTGATTAATTTTAAATTGAAAAGAAAAAGCATTATGAAAAAAGAAACCTTTTGAATAAAATACTAAGACAATTTTGTTACATTATGAATGATTGCAGACAATATGGCAAAATTTAATTTACTGCTTTTAAACAACAGCATTAAACAAAATGAAAGAATTGATAGGAATTTTAATTAAAAAATAATGAAATGTTAATAGCTCTTTTCGTGCAAAGAACTAATTTTTTCATAAATTATAATTTACTCTGGGATAAATCTTGAACTGTTTTGGATATACAAGTAATTTTACAGTTAAAATTATTCTTTTTGTTTCTTCTAAAAAATCAACTCTTTGATTAATTATAATTTCATTCCAATCATTTTTAAATACAATCTGCTGTAAAAATTAATTTTAATTGAAATTTAAGAAATCCTTTACTATAAATTTTGTGAAATATTTTATTTTTTATAGTTTTGTAATTTGTTATAACTTAAATTTTGAAAATGTCCTTAACTTTTTGTCGAAAAATTTATTATGAATTCCAAAAAGTCGCTAGATCATTAATATACGTTTTCATTTTTCAGTCAAAAATTAGTTAATAATAGTGACCAATCTTGTTTGGGAATCTACCTTTGATTAATGTTATCCTAAACTGTTTATTGATCTTTAAAAACATAGTTTACTTCCAATATTGTACAAATAATTAATTATGAATAAAATTATTTAATCAAGTATCCAAAATTCAAATAATGAATGCATAAATAATTCAAAACACATGTATTGAATAATATTTCAATATCAATGGATAATAGGAATTTCATTTAAAAAAACTTATCAAGTGATTTGAAGCTAAAAAAATACAAAATTAATAGACTAAAAATGCGTTTTCTTAATGTTTCATTATTTAATCCAATGTAGTTGAAAAAAGGGTATCGCCCTTATAAACAATGCCCTTCACATCAATTAAATAAAATTTCACTTTTTTTATTGGTGGTGCAATATAAAGTAATGATCGAACTTTTTTAACAAGCTGCAATTTATCTCTATATTACAAATGTAGATTCTAAATAACTTTTATATTGTAAATTAATGTGGAAAATTATCCATGTAATGATCACATTAAGGAAGTTGATATTTTTAGAAACTCTGTATGGACTCACGGGGATTTCAATTCGTTACAACTATGAGAAAATTGCGTGATTTTTTCACATCAACTTTATTTTTATTTGCTTTTCTTTCCTTATGAGAGAATCTTTACGTGCAATGGGTGGAATCGCTTTCCTTTGTTCTTTTTCTCGTTCGATTAAGCCAATTGTCACGGAGGAATGAAAGAAAGTCATGTGGACATAAGAATTCAAGTTAATTTTTTCCCGCTTTCTTTTTTGTGTTTTTTCAAAATCATTTCTTTTCGTATCTCAAATAAAGGCTAAATTTGAATTTAAAAGCCTAAATTTAAATGAGTAATGATTAAATTTTATAAAATCTTTATTAAACCAATAAAAAGTCAAAATATATTATGCAAAACCAAAAATTAGCTGTTAATTCTCAAGCAAAATTTTCCTTTTAACATTTTGGTTGAATTGGAATTTGAGCAATAGAAATTTAAGTGAAAAAACCGTTCACATTCCTCAAAATCCAAATAAGTATTCTGAACTGTGAAGAACTTGATAACTCCAAATTAAGTTCATATTTTATTCCATTTTTGAATTCAATACATAAAATATACGTGTTATTTAAAACTAAGAAATGTAAAAGAGTTAATATGTACCTTTTATTAAACATTTTATATCATCTTATGAAAAATTTCATTATATTTTAAGGGATTGGT
>BMAV01005741.1:11457-27310 GCA_019973955.1 Trichonephila inaurata madagascariensis | reverse complement strand
TATAATCCGCATATCGCGGTTTCTTCTTGAGAGGATTGGATATAACGCCATTCTGGCCCCAAAGAATTCCCAAGAGGATTAATAGGAAGAGCGCGATAAAGCCCCTTCACAAAGGTAGTGTTTGTTCAATGTACGAACTTGTGGTCTTGGTTGTAAGTCACGAGTTCGAGTCCTGATGCATGTTAACCCTCTGGCTGAGCCTCCCGCGATTTTCACGGGCAAACGTAGGCATAACACACGTAGCACTACGCAGTGAGAGGGTTAAATCTGCCGTAGATCTAAGTCCTGACATTGGCGTGGTGTGGAAGTTACGAGAGCTGGGTGCCGGGCAAAGTTTTTGCAAATAATCACCAAAGTTGAAATAAATAAAATCAGCACACAAAGTTTTTGTTTGATTTTAATGTAATTAATAGAGACTGGCTATGTAAGATCACGTCAGTGAAAGAAATCACTGAAACTGTGAAATTTGTGGTCGCAGAACCTCATAATAAGATGGAGGGTGTAAACAGGGGTATTTTTAAATAGATGTTATGCAAATAAAAAAGCTCCCTATATGATTATTTAGGACAGAAAAGAACACAAATGTTGTACAATTTGGAATCTTAACTAAATGGGCCATCTTTTAAGAAACTTGCCTGGGGTTGTGTTCAATATTTTTTTCTTTTTGTAGAGAGTCAAAGTTAAATGGCATCTTTTTCTCAAACCCCGACTCACACAAATGGTGTTAATTTTAAATAAATTAGCAAACCGTTTCATCCGACTTGTGGCTGTGATTAATAGCACGGCTATATAAGATCATGTTAGTGTAAAAAGTCTTTGATATTATGGAATTGGTGGTCACTGTGACTAATGATGTGATGAAGGGTGTCATTTTACCACATTTTCAAAAACATGCTCGTACTCATTTAACTAAGTGTTCGGGAATCTTTTTTATTTTTCGCCGAACAATATGACCCCTCTCTCATCTTCCCTCCCCCCTACCCCGTGCCTGCATGACGTTGAGTTTTAGGAAACCCTATGAATTGTATTTAGGGGATTGCAATACCGGCCCAAAAATTCAATACCAGTATTTGGTATTTTTTAGATCTTGATACCGGTTTTAATACCGGTAATAGAAATTTTAGAAAATGAAAGAAAACACAGGTTTTACTTTGTTTTATTTGCCAGTTTTATTAATGAGTGTAAATATCACAAAAAAAGAAAAGACCATATTATTTATTTAAATTGTAAGAAAGAATAAATATCACTATTCAGTCTTTGGTACTATTACAAATTTTACAAGCCGAAGTATTATCAACTGATTTTTTATGTTCTTTAAAGTTATACTTATTTATTATGGGCTATTATTTATGAGTATATATGTAATGAATCGAAAAGTATTTTGATCCCTAAAGTATGATATGCAAATACAATGTTAATTACAAACTCACCAATTTAAAAAATATTGAATTATTACGCACTTTCTTCACAACTATAACCTTATTTTCACAGATACGAATATCTGACTACGAAACTTGCGTGTGTCCAGTATCCCTCTCAGCTGTAATAGGATAGTTTTGGCCCACCTCCTTGGATGATTCACATATTTTATTGATTGTACGATGCAACTTTCTTTTCACAAACTAATTAATTTCACCCGTTAGGAAAACAGAAAAACAAGAATGTATACTATCTTGTTATATAGGCAATCCCTGAACATATAGTGGAGACAATTATAAAATTTCCAGTAAATACCGAAAAAACGGTATTTAAACTTGTGAATACCGGTATTACAAAATTATACAAATGGCTCAAAATATCGGTATTGCAATCCCTTATCATATTCAAGAAATATTTTAAGTATTATCTTGTTTCCATCTCCAAGAAAAGATACATTACATGTCTGTTCTTGAAAGTACAGTCAAATTACATTTCATCTCTTGATTTCAGTTGAATTGAATACATTCACTTCTCAATGAGAAAGAAGTACTTATTTAGTGAAAGAACAACCACACTTTAAACTTAATGAGAAAATAAAATCCATTGACTTATCTCTGAGGTGGCCAGTCTTCAAAACTTGTCCTTACTGCTGAGTATTTCTGATTGTTTCAAAAATAACATCAGTAATCAAAACCTAGCGTTTTGTTTCAATAATTCTATTCATTAGAAAAATAACAGAGGAATCGTTTCTAAGTGTGTAACTGATTGTTTTTGATGGGCTTCTTTCTATCAAGCGATTTAAAAAAGATTATGTTCTCTTTTGGAAAGTATTATATTTCGAAGGCAATAAACGAGTGATTGTGAGTGGTTGTAGTAAAAAAAATATATTCAGTTTCTTTCAAAATGTTACGAAAATTCTTTTTCACTTTTGTAACTGATAACTACAAAAAAAAAGTAGTTGAAAAGAAATTGTGTCACAGTTGATTGAACTAAAAAGCAATTAAATTTCAAGGAAAGGACAAAACCAGCTGAGAAACTAATTACGATATTGATAGGTTCTTTAGCTATCAATATTAAAAAGAAGTTCCTGAAACATTTGTAATTATTTTTGAAATTGTCACACGCTTATTTCTTTCGTAAGGATTACTTTTGGTTTATCTCCAATAACTAGGGAAAAATTCCGAGTGTCATTAAAACGATAACATGTTCTTGCGAAATAAAAAAAAATCAAATGTAATATAAGTGTCGTGGGTAGTACAAAAAAAAAGAAAACAAGATGTGGAACAGAAATTTTTTTAAAGAATACTATTTTTTTATTAAGTTTTGTAATATATGTTAAACATTTATTTCCAGTAAATATTTTTGTCACAAAGTGGTAAAAAATATTTTAAGGAAATAATTATGATCTAACAATTAACTTTTTTAATATCATTTTTTCCGTTGTGTTTTGAAAACTTAAATTAATCGCATTAATTAAACAGTAATTAATCTTTTAATTTGCATATGCTGCATTCTTGTTTAAAAACTGGATTTTGGAATGCTTAATGTATATTTGCTCATATATATTAAGTACGCATACTACTGTATACACACATCTATGCACATTAAATATTGCTAAGAGTTGATCTGTGAATATATATATATATAAACATAATAAAATAATAATTGACAAAGTTGTACTACCTACAAGACCAAAAAAGAAAGAAATTAAATTTTAAGAAGCATATAAAAAAATAAATGGTGCAAAAGAATGTTGTACTAAAAGGTTGGATAAAAACAGGAAACAGAAGTATTAAAATTGAAGATACCAAAAGAAGCTTTGGACTAAAATGGAGATCTATTATGATTTCTAAAACTGTCGCTGAATTAAGCCAACGAAATTAGGGTTAAGCAATGATTTATGGTACCCCCCCCCCCACGGTCCATCATATATATATGATTTAACTACTACATGACGCTGCTTTGTGAATGGTCCTGGGGATACTTCTAAAAAGAATTATGTCGAATCGCCGGTGGTCGATGTAGTAATTGTAAAAGGATTACATCAGTAGCGCACAGATACCTCTCTTATGCGGGGGTGGGTTAAGTTCTAAAAAACTCGTAAACGAAAACTCCAAGGAGTAACCTCGAAGGTAAGTATTAAAATTCTGTTCATCTATGAATCCCGAAACCCCACCCTCATGTACACCACTGGATTGTATAAAATATGTTTTATGAGTTTGTCACAGTATGAATTTGCGAGCTTAATGAGCAAAGTGTATTTGTAGTGGATTTCAAAATGTGTTTGTAGCAAGTCCCAACAGTATATATGTGCATCAAGTATAAGTGCTTACACAGGTTTAAGTACTTATGCTAATACACTTTAAGATAAATACTCATCGGTATATTGAATATGATTACATATATTAATGCATACATAGAGTACATATGCTCATGTACACTGAATATGTGAACCTCTCGTACATAAAGTACTAATTGTCGCATCTATTTTGTGGGAACAAATACATTAAATTATATTGAGAATATATTTATAAACTCTCTCAACTCAAACTCAGTGGCACAACAGACCATGAGGGCCAGGGCGTACTGTGCCCATCCCAGTATACGTGACCATTGAGCCCTAAGGGGCATGAGCAGATGTCGCGAACAGATAGTCAGTCTGAAGCGAGAAGAGAATATATATATATGCTCATAAACTATATTTACTCATTTTTCTGTAATTACATGCATATTTTAAATACTTATGAATTGTTTTTCAATTCCTACTATTAGCTCGCACTCTGTCTATATATTTATTTATATATTTGTATATTTATTTATTTATCTTGGTGGAATTTTCAATCGTTAATAAAATACATTTTAAAGCGCTCAATTGAGCTAAACTTTTATATACAGGATCATTTTGGATGACAATACAATAATTTAATTATAATTAATAAAAATTAATTGATTAAAACTAATTATTTAAAAAACTACAAATACAGCCACGTTGGCGACTTAGCGACCCTTTTGGCGACTTGTGTCAAAACTTGAAAAGGTTTTTTTCTCACGTGTTAAAGCATTCAGTTGGACTGAAATTAAAAGGACAATACGATACTTTAATGATAATTAAAAAAACTAATTACCACTTAATGTTGTGATTCTGTCCTATGTATTTTATATTAATTGTAACTATTTAATAAAAAGTAGCTAAAATAAAAAATTTCGTTGTTGATCTAAGTAGGAATTGACTTAAAAACTATTTTTTTTATATTACTTGTTTTTAATATTAAATTTATTTTGCATATGCTGACGTATTTTCCTCCTACGTATTCAGTACTTCTTTTTAAACAGTTACCGAAAACGTCATAATGATTTGCAATAAATTATCCAAATAAGTACTTTAAAATAATATCGTACTCAGTAGTACATGGAGACTATTGGGGATGAATTTCATATTTTTGCACCTCTTTTAAGTGACAAGCATGTCGAACAAGCTCTGGCACCTAACTCTCTAAACTTCTACTTCACGTCTCGAAGCCTTGAACAGGTTTGAATGTACGTTAGCCCATTCACGCGATGGGTCTTTAGTGGCACCATGGACAATAGACCATGACAAATCAGCTACTTTGGTCATTAAATGTTCTCAAACTGTATGAAAAATCTGGATCAATATTTCTGATGTGAACTTCAAAAGTAGAAAATGACTTCAATGTGTCGCAGTAGCATTTTGTTTTTAATACATGTCCAGATTCGAAGAAATACAAATTTCATTGCGACTCGTTACGAAACTCGAATAAAAGAATGTCGAATATAGAAACTCTTTGGACGTGTTCCAGACATCATAAGAACTTTAGGAGATTTTTGTTAAGATAAAAAAAAATGTGAAGCTTTTGATATCTGCTGTAATACGAATGTCCAGTAAAATGAAATCTTTTTCAAGCAATAATTCTCAAATGGTCTCCAATAAATTCGTTGAAGTCGTTAAAAAAAAACTTCTGGGACCAATAAAAATACTTGGGCTCAGTGCACGAAAGAGTACAAATGGTTTATTGTTGTTTTGACTATAAATAAAAGTCGTACATCCCCATTGCGTTTCCTTTTTGACAATTGGATGGATAAAGTTTTCTCTATTTTCGCCGTCGAGGTAGTTAAAAATTTTATGATGCCACGTTAGTCTGATATTCGTTTTAATCGTATATCTTCATAAGCTCTATCGATTCGTTATTTTTGTTCACGTTTATCGATTTGGAGAACTAAAACTACAAATTTATTCTTTAAATGCGAGTGTTTAGATTGAACAGGTAATGTAAATATTTTCAGCAAATATATATATATATTCTCGGTCAATCAACAAAACATATTTATTCTGATTTTTATATTTAATGAGATATTTGTACGTGTTTATGTTTTATGCTTTTTGAAGAATATGTATGATGAAAGTGAATTTGGAACAGGCATATATTATTAAATCTCGCCCCCCCCCCTTGAAAATATTTTCCAATAATGATCCATTTTTATTTTTATTGTTATTCATTCTAAAAATGATTTTTACAAATATGGCGTCGCAAACAAAAGAACTTTTATTGGTTTCTTTTTTTTAAATATTTGTATGTTTAGAATTTTTTTTTTATTTTAATTACTTGGAGCTGTTTCAATGTTTAACAAATTAAAATTATTTAACTGTCTGAAATTTTATTAATATTTCATTAACGTAGAACTTTGCTTAATATTTAGAATTTTTTTAACTATCTAATTCCAAAGGTTTTGATTCTTACATGAAGCCTTATGTTTCTTTTTACTTATTTCGAAAATTATGTTTATATTTTTAATAAAATTATTTAATAATTATATTTTTGAAATAACTGCTTATTATAATCCAATGCATTTTTTATATATGAAATTTGAAATGTGAAGGATTGTTGTCTTTTCGCTTAATATAACAATTATAAGAACTATTATCTGTTGTTACAAGAAACGTAAAGATAATAACCGGATTACTAATTTAAAAAAATTAATCTTATCCTAAAAAATCAACTATTTGTCTAAAATTTATACAAAACTACGAAAATTAGATAACTGTTGGTGCAAGATTTCGAAAATAGCATCTTCCTTTCTTCCTTACATAAATACTTGTTACAATCAGGAATTAATTTTTGCTAAAGCATGCATCCTTTTAGCTTAAAAATGAAAACTTTTTAAAAACCCTTAAATGTTTCAATAAAAAAAGGCATTAACTCTAAATTAACATTAAAGTTAGAAATTTTATACGTTAACAAATTTCATTATTATAAGAAGCTTTTTTTTCCCCCCGAAAATTCGATGTGGGCAAAAACTATCGAAATACTATAATGCCAGTCAATTAATTTGTACATCAGTTTAAAAATTCTCTATTCATTTAATATCGTCTGTATTTCAGTCAAAATTTAATATTAAATATTAATAATTATTCCATCATATTTTTAAGATGTTTAATTAAATAAGACTAATGCCCATATTTAAAAAAAAACTGCATATGATATGGAGAAAAAGAATATCATTTATGTGTGTTCATAGTACCTCTCTGATTTATAAAAAAATCACTCTAAATCTTACCATCCCAAATTTATGTTGAATAATAAAAACTTGAGTTCAATTATTACTACTATTCAAGGATTAGACAATGGAAAAGACTAGTTGAGGCAAACATTTTAATGGCTTTTTAAATAGTTACTTGTTTGTGTATTGTATCCCATAAAATATGCCTTTCGTATAAAATGATAAGGAAATCAGCAAAATAATGTAACAAAAGAACAAATTTATATAGGAGAGATTGTTGTGCTCAAAAATCTCTAATGTGTGCTAAACATACGAATATATGAACCAATTAAATATAATTATATATATTTGAATGAAATAAAAAACAATCTTAGATAAATTAAAATAACTATATTTAGTCGAATAGATTGTGCATTGTGTATTAAAATTCAAAATAATAATAATAATAGTAGTTAAGCTATTTCTTTTTAAATAACTATCAAAGAGTCAGAAATTTTTATATTAAACAGCAAAATGTAATGTTAAATCTATAATTTAAAAAAAAATTAAAAAAAGAATTAATAGAATACAGATGAAAAAAAGTGATAAAATGGTAAATAAAACGATGAAAACGGAAAAGGTTTAACTGATAAACTTAAAATTCTTAGTTATGCATTGTATTTAAATCTATCAACATCAATATTAAAAACATTTTTTTTTTAATTTTTAATAGCTAAAATAAATTATTAATGATTTTTTTTCCTCATTTTCTCGTTATTCATAAAACAGTTTTATTAAACAAAACTTTTTCTCAAAAGAAATATTTTTGCGATTGTTTCCTTCAATAAGTCTTTAAAAATTCAAACACAGGAAAAAGATAGCATAGTATTATTTTCTATAATTGTTTCCTTTTCCAAAAAACTAAAATAGGAATATTTTCTTGGCCATTACTGACTCCATGAGCTGTATTGATATTTTTCAGTTAAAAATCCCAAATCCTTTTACAGAAAAAAAAATTGTACATGTTGTCACGTTTTCTGGATCAAGTTGTGCATTCTATCAACTTATTCTTTACTGACAAAGAGATTTTTCCAAGCCATTCCTCCTAGACTGTCATGCAGTCATTTTTCAGTAAGCCTTAAAATCCAATAACTCAGAGAAAAGATGGAGTTCCTTTCTAGTCCTGTAATAAAATGTATTTCAAACAACAGACTTGACCTTTAACCTTTTCAATTTTGTGACTGTAGTTCTGGTGATAAGCAAAGTGTTGAACTTTTTTTTTGTTCAAAGTTAAATAAGGAAATAAAATGGTTTAAAAAAGCAAACTCCTTTCTCTTTAAATCAGTTGGCCCCCTAATTTTTCCTGTTGTATACAATAACGCTATCTTTACATTATTTTGCAGCTTCAACGATTTCCTATTATTATTACATTGCTTTGTAATTAGTTTTTTCGTTGCTGTTATTTTCTATAGCTAATTAGTTACTTCCTGAGTAATACAATATGCTAACATTATATTCTACTTGTTTTCAATTGTAAGACTATCAATTTTATAACTGGGAGACTCATATGAGAAATTAGTGTCTTTAACATAACTTTGCACTTAGAGAAGTACACAAGAATAGGGGTCAACCTCCCTTACCGGACCAACAAGGTTTTAATTTTTGGCATCAAGATTACCCCCCTGGCACTTTAGTCTACGTACTTTTTACAATGTGACCCCCTCTTCCGTAAAAGAGTTCTATATATGCCATAATGCCCCTACTTATTCTGACCACTGTAACCGAATGGTCATGGTCACAAACTCTTTAAAACACATTACTCTTCCCAAGTCACGGGCTCGAGTTTCGATGCCACGAAAAATCCGCCTTTTAGAAGGACTAATGGATTACAAATATGCTATATGAAGTCTTAAGTACTTGCGTTGGTATGGTGTAGAAATTTGGAAAGTGAGGTGATAGCTCAGATGTCGTCCTTGTCACTCGAATGGGGCGTTGTATTGTGAAGCGTCCATCGCTAGCAACCCTCATATTGTTTTAGAGTGAAATATTAAGACGATTAAATACGTTCGGAGAAGTGATTTTGCTAAAGCGTATAAATGAATTTTATATATAATAGCGTTACTTAGCATATATATGCATATAAAACTATTTTAAGAATACTATAACAAGAAAAATTATTTAAGGTATCCTCCGACTACGTTCGGAACCGTGATTTTAAAAAAGCGCATAAATGGATAATTTTCGTGATATTTAGAGTGAGTTAGATTAGAATACATGTATAAAATTGTTTTATGGACATTTTGACAAAACAAATTATTTAAATATTTCGGCAAAAAATTAACTAAGAATAACCTTTTTCAAAATGTTCTCCTTTTGTGAACAATGCTTCTATTATAATAATATTTTGCCTGTATGTAGCTCAGACCTCTATACAGAGTCTCAACTCTGATTTTTGAAAAATTCACATTATTTTCAGAGTTACAACCTTTTGAAATAACTATCGGCGTTTTTTTCTTAAAATTTCTCCTCTGTTGTCGTAGAACATGGATAAACCCACTTCTAAGTTATATGTTTTAAAAATTCTAGTTGAGCCTCTGTACAGAGGTCTGGGCTATGTACAGGCAAAATATTATTATAATAGAAGCATTTTTTCACAAAAGGAGAATATTTTGAAAATGGGTCATTCTATGTTCATTTTTTGTCAAAATAGTGTACTTAGATAATTTTTTGTAATACTATTCTTAAACAATTTTATATACATTTTCTAATCTATAAGGGACACTAAATATCATAAATATTATCCATTTACACGCTTTTGCAAAATCATGGTTCCGAACGTAGTCGGATACCTTAAATACAATTTTTGGTAAAAAAATTATGAATGAATGACATATTTTCAAAAGATTCTCCTTTTATGAAAAATGCTTCTATAATAATATTTTGCCTTTATATAGGATGGGCCTCTACAGCGCCTAAACTAGTATGTTTGAGTTACGATCCATTGAAATATTAACCGGTGTTTTTCTTAAAATTCCTGTACTGTGGTGTATTAAAATATGAATAAATCCACTCTTAAGTTAAATATTTCAAATATCGTACTTCAGGCTCTGTAGAAAAATCTTTGCTATATATAGACAAAATATTATTATTATAGGAGCATTTTTCATAAAAGAAGAATGTTTTGAGTATACGTCATTTTTTTTCTTCATTTTTTTCAGAAAAACTGCTTTTAAAAAATATTTTCTTGTAATAATATTCTTGCAACAATTTTATATGTATATTCTAATTCTAAATATTAAAAATATTATTTTCATGTATAATTTGCATAATTTCGATTCCGAACCTAGTCAATCACCGTTATAGACAATAAATATCTCTTTTTCCTAAGTCAGTTATATTTATGGTACAAGCTGGCATATTAAGGTATCCGACTACGTTCGGAACTTTGATTTTGCAAAAGCGCATAAATGGATAATATTTACGATATTCAGTGTCATAAGATTAGAATACGTTATAAAATTGTTTTAAGAATATTATTACAATAAAATTTATTTAAATGCAATATTTTGACAAAAAAAAGAACGTAGAAGGACATTCTTTCGAAACATTCTCCTTTTATGAAAAATACTTCTATAATATTATTATTTTGCCTATATATAGCTCAGACCTCTCTGTACAGAGCCTGAACTAGAATTTTTGAAATATATAACTTAGAAGTGGATTTATCCATATTTTATACTACAACAGAGGGGAGAAATTTTAAGAAAAAAACACCAGTAATTTTTTTAATTGGTAGTAGCTCTGAAAATAATGCGACTTTTTCGAAAATCCTAGTTCAAGCCCTCTGGAGAAATCTTTACTTTATATAAGCACACACACAAAATATTATTATTATAGAAGCATTTTTATAGAAGGAGAGCGTTTTGAAAATAGGCTATTCTAAGTTAGTTTTTTTACCAAAATATTGCATTTTTTGTCAAAATGTCCTTAAAACAATTTTATATATGTATTCTAATCTAAGTGACACTAAATATCATGAAAATTATCCTTTTATGCGCTTTTTTATGATCACGGTTCCAAACGTAGTCGGATACCTTAAGTCTTGTTACTGATAAAGAAGATACTAGAAAAAATATAAAAGCGTGTTTCATGTATCCTTAGATATAAGATCGAAATTCAAACATTAAAATATCAATGTTTAACAAGGATTACTTTAAACAAAATTATTTTGTTACCTCTACTCATTATTTTTATTATTATTTATCTAGCCATTATTATGTTTCCGAGTGCGAGGTTAATAAAGAATCAATCAATCCCCACTTATCCTCGAAAGTCCATTATTACATTTTAGATAAACGCGAAATTTTATTTTTAATGTAAAATTTTCATTTTGTGCTAAACCTGCTGCTCTTTACCGTCAAATTTAAAAACTCTTAATGGAATTTTGAACTAACGTGTTAGGACATCCATCATACGTCAGCAGAAAATGAACAGCATAAAAAAAATTACCTTCGAGCAAAAGAAGAAAATTTTAATGATCCGTGAAATCATCAGCGTCGATCTTTTCGGTAACGTCGGAAAAATTTCACTTAAAATATGACTTCTAAGTTTGTACATCCAATACATATGACGTATACCTCATTTTTGCAGTGCAATACTTTCCAACCCACCAGTTACATATCATCATCTGATTATATCATACACTATCACTGCCTACAGTATGCTATTTTTACTAAATAATTGCGTAAGATTAGCTTCGTTGCTTTGATTCTAGACATCCAAATACGTCAATGCCTAATGTAGAAGATAAATTTAGAAACATCTAATTAGCTTTTGCATTACCGAGGATTACATGAGAGCTAAATTGAGTTTAATGGTATGAATGGATTTAGAATTACTTAGAAAGCTCCACTAAATTTAAATAACGAGGCGTTCTGTCATTAAAGTTTCGAATAGATAATTCGGTTATCATTTGCTTTATCCCTTAAATGTAGTAATTCGCGCAAATGTAATGGTTTCAACTTTCTGTATCGCTTGCATCTGGAAAATAGGCGTAAGGTTTCGATAATTTTTCGATAATGTTTTCGTAAATGTGTAATACTGGAATAAATCTATTTGAATATGCATTCACTGAGTATGTTTTAACCATTTTTAGCATTTTTCAAGAAATTATAGTTTTAGATTAAAATTATGTATGATTTAGTTATGAACACTAGTTTTGATGATTTCTATATGTAGTCTGTAGTAATACTCAAAGAGGTAACAAAATATCCATTTTAGTTTTACGTTAAAAAATGATCATTTAAGCCTTAAGTTAATCTTATGTTTAACAATATATGAAGCAAACGGTGTTAATATTCAAGGATACAAGATTCCGCAAAGGACTGGCCTGCATGCAGCCCTCCACCCTCTATCTGGAATTGGGATATGGTTGTTGTTGGGAACTTGGTTTGGTAGGTAAGAGATGGGGCTTGTTTTTTTCGCAAAAAATAACAAGAGTCAATTCAAGCTTGTACAAAAATTAAAATTTATTTTCGCCAATCAAATTGCTTCTCTAGTCGTATGGTGAGAGGAACTTGTGCCTTGACGACTCTGCTACGGTAAACGCTCAAGGACCTTTAACGCAACAACCAATGAGAACGCTCCCTCTCGCCCAAGTTGGGAGGAGAACCTTTCTCACTTACACTGCTTGCTTCAACTCATATCACGATAGACTGCTTGTTTTCCCATTGTTCAGGCATTCATACCAACTCCGGCTCCTATTGAACGAGAGAAAGTTGAGCCATTTAGATATCTGATAGACTAAATTTTATATCAATATTTTATTGATATTCTTACAATATTAATTATTTTTAATTCAAATGCATTTATAATAAATAATTTTTGATTCTTCACTTAATTTATATCTGTAATCATTTAAGATCAGAGTAATCTTCTTATGTCATCTCAATAAACCGAAATAGAGCAGAACTCGAGAAAGTCAAAGGCTCCACATTTACGCACAACCATAGAAAAGCATGAAAGTATTTTGATAAGTAATATATGCTTTTTTTCAACCAGAATTTTAAGAACTATATCGGCTTCATCTTTTTTTTTACTATTTGAATTTCCATTTTATTAAAAATAAGGTTTCAACAAGAGGGATATTAAATCATCTAATGACTTGTTTTCAGAAACATGCAACTTGATATATCTCATTTATCATAAAATAATTAAAAAATATATAATTTCTATGCTAATTCCTAGAAGATTCTACAAAATTTCAAAAACTTTTTTGCGTGTTATATTAAAAAAAATTTCATAAAAGAGAACCTTTGAGAGGATAATATTTTTCTTTACATCTAAAAAGAAATTTTAATATTCTGATACGGTTCTATTACTGTGTTCAGTATATATACTGTATATAGCTTTTGAATTCAATTTTAAATTTGATCTTACCTCAATATAAAAAAAGTGCAGTGCATATTTTCAAATGGGGAAATTTGGAATTCGATAATTCAAATTTTATTAAGAATGAATATTATTAAAGTACTCGCAATATATTCTTTTCAAAGGAAATAAAGAAATTCATCTGAAGTATAGTAACTTATTCTTGTTTGTTCTTGTTATTTCTTTTTCTTTTTTAAAAAAAATTGGGTTTTTTATTAATTTTGTTCCATATTCAAATAACTTTGCTTTACTTTACATGTATTTATTCTGGAGACTTAAGAAGGAGGAAATCGTATCATAAATATTCAGTTAAGTATTCTAATTTATTTTATATGCAGTGATATTTGTACAAAAAATTATATGAAAATGCTTTTAGCTTGAATATCCTGAAAGAAAAAGAGAATCTGTAGCAAACTTTACAAGATATGTTTTTCCGGAGTTTTGGAAGAGGCCGTTTACTGTATTTGGGTTTGTTTTTTTTTAAATCCATACTACTCTATGCATATAAATTCCTTTTAAAAACGATACGTCAAGAAGTTATTCCACGAGATATTCGTAAATTTCGAAAAATAGCATGCTTCCTTACATTTCTGCTTGGAATAAAAAACATACTACCCATAAAAAAACAGATATTTAAATATTTGTCTCAGAAATTTGTATTAGGAACAGAAAAGCAAATAAATGACAAAATAGAAAAGATGAAGATACGTACAAATAAACAAATGTTGTTTTCTACAACTCCGCTTTTAAATATAAATTTTTTGTTTCAATTATATATAGTGTGTGTGTCCAATGGCGTAACGGAGAATATTTGGGGTCCCCTGCAAAGTCATATTTTGGGCCCTAAACCAGACCTTACAAAGGACTGCAAAACCATAACATAACAAACATAGACTTTGAGCCCCCTAGAACCCTGGCCTCCACTATGCGGGAGTGTACGTTACACTACTGCGTGTGTGTATATACATATGTGTATCTATGTAATGATATATATATATGTGTATGTATTTATGTATGGAGGGATATGTGTGTATATATATATATTTGTACGTATGCATGTTTGTGTGTGTACGTATGTATATGGACATATGAGTATATATGTATACCTATGTGTATATATGTGTATATATGTATATATACTATATGTATAAAGATGAATTTAAAAATATTCCTGTAGGTATATATGCATGTAAATATCTATACGTAAACTCGATTTAAACATTCTAACTAATTAAAATGAAGTTAAAACTCAAATTTTTTTTTAATTTTTCAAATTTTAGTGGCATGAAGCAGACAATTCTAGCTGTTTTAAACACTGAAAGTGTTTTTTTACAGATAATTAAATCTTATTTTTGTGTGTGTGTGTGTTTTCTTATATGTGCAGTTCGCCAATATCACTTGTAATGGCAATTTTATGGTACTGTAATCGTATTCTGTTAAAGATATCGTACTGGTGCTCCGTTAAATATACCTCGATGATACTCCAAATTTATAAAAAATTTTATTAAAAAGTAAGGATTATGTGTTCGTTATTTTGCGTTAGAATTCAGAAGAAAGTTGGGTCTTTTTATGAATGTTATTCGATATTGTTATAAAATCCTAATCATATACAAGATATTAATTTAATGAATTGCAATTCTTTTAGTGTATCATGACAAAACTTTGACTTGATTAGTCTCAAATATAAAACTTAAATAAGAATAATTACCGTAGAACTCTTTTTCTAATCGACTAAGCTCTTTATGTATCATTAATTATTGTAAAAAAGTATGCTTTTAATTACAGATTTATTCAATATTAAATGCTGTTATGTAATTTAATAGTGTTCAAACGAAGTACTGCTAATTTATGATATACCTAATTCAAGGGGGGAGGGGACTCCTCATTAGAAATAACCTTTTGATAATTATTTATCGTTATTAAAATATTTCATCTCTATAGAAGTAACTTTTATTTTGTCAAGTGACAATCCTTCATTGAACATTATTTCTCTGCCAATTTTTAGTTTAAAATTTCTGTTTATTAAAAATTATTATATGAGCATTATTTTCTTGTTTATTTTCAATTAATATTTTACTGAACGTCTTAAAAAATTAAATATGTTACTCAGATATATAATAGCTAATATTCTCTGAAATTTATTTGATAATTCTATTATGAGTAAATAAAATTATATATAATGATTTGGTGAATTCATTTCACTTCCAACAGAGCATTTTCCTTATTGATGGCAAGTATTACGAAATGCCTTACTTCATATCAGTTCATAAAAACCTAATATTCATCTTCATCGGGATTTTTCTTAATAATTAAATCAACAAAACTCCAAATATCTTTATTATATAATTACGAGGGACCTGTTCTTAAGAATTTATTTGTGTTAATTATCCTGTGGAAATCTCCGTATTGAAGAGTTCGCTTTTTTGTAAGAAAATATGATTCTTCAGCACATTTATTACTTCTAAAAAAAGGAGTAACATCTGAAAGAAGAATGATTGGAGATTTGGGG
>BMAV01005740.1:99479-135652 GCA_019973955.1 Trichonephila inaurata madagascariensis | reverse complement strand
GTATAAAGAATAATTTAGGCTAAAAAAATTGATTCGAGTTTTTTAACCGATTTTTGTCAATTGAATAACACTTAATCGTCCCATTAACAAATGCTTTTCGTGAATTTTCATACCCAGTGAAGTGAAAAACATATACATAAACTCTGCAAATTCTTAAAGTAGATTTTAACAAAAATATCGTTTAGTGCTTGAATTGATTGTAAACAGAGAACTAAAACACAAAATATTTTACACATACGAGAATATATACAGGGGGATTCGCTACCAAACCGACAAACCTACAGGGTGTGTAGGGGGTACAGAGATGACTCGGAATCATAAAGGAATGGAAGGTCTCGAATGCCGTAGTTGCGAGTTATGGGACAAAGAAGCCAAAAAAAAAAAAAAAAAAAAAAAAAAAAAAAAAAAAAAAAAAAAGGAACAGCAACAGCAACACATTAATGGGACCGAAAACATTTTTATTGATAGGTAGTACTACAATAGGTGTTTAAAATTACGACTGGAAGTCTGGCAGGCCTGACAGCGGCGCTACATGGAATTCCTCACGTTCTAGAATATTCCTGGGATGTCACGTATCCACCCGGCAGTTACAGACATTCGAGCGATAATATCTTCAACTAAAACTCATCACGAGACCAGAACCAGATTCACATCCACTTCTGTTCATACTTGCGAAGGTCGTGTGATATGGTACATGCCTGTTCGAGTTAAAGTCCCTGGTACAACTGCAAGTGGTGTGCCCATTACAATCCGCAGCTCCATTCACGAGCAACCAATTCTTCGTTTGAATGGGAATTCATTCTACTACTTCGAGAAACGGATTACAACTGGCAACTTCCAGCAGAACCTGTATTCCCGAAACCTTCTATTTAGTGCCACCTACCATAAGACTGAACAGAGGAATCGTCCAAAACGTAAAGAATTCCATGCAGAGCCACTTTCAGGCCTGCCAGACGACTTCTGGTTGTAATTTTGAACACTTATTGCAGTACAACTTTTCAATAAAATGTTTTCTGTCCTTTTAATATGCTGCTGTATATGTTCTTTTTCTCTGCTTTTTGTATCATATCTCGCAACTACGGCCTTTGCAAACCTGCATTCTTCTGTGATCCCTAGTCATCTCTGTACTCCCGACACACCTTGCAAGTTTGTCGGTCTAATAATAAATCACCTCGTATATATAACTTCGGAAAGTATCAACATTGTTATCAAAAAGAGGCTTCGCATTATTTCTTTTTCAATTAGAAAGAACCTATTACATCTCGGAAAAATATCTATCAAAATAGATACAACAACATTTTCTCTGTTCCGTATCCAATTTCTTTCACCTTATTAATGGGTTAACACAATTCTATAAGAGAGAAACTTATTTCAACTCTCCTGTTTATTGGATTCCGAAAATAATGATTTTATATAACGATGCTCTTGTTAAAAAATTATTCGTGTATCGGTTACAGAAATTTTGACAGGATTTTAATTAAGCGAGAGGTATGTTTTGAAAGCATCTGCTCTTTTATAGAACTAACATTTTCTCTAATTCATTATTCTAAAAATTACGTTCTCATGATTTGGTCAGACAAAAATGCGAATTAAGTGAACGAAGGGAAAACACTTTCTGCAAATTTTATCAAAATTTTGTTGGAACAAATTAAAAGGAAGTAGAAAAATCTTCTTTGTGAAAGGAGTAGCGGTTTTCGAAAAAGTGTAAGAAAGTTGTTGTCAGAAGTCTCTCTTTAATGGGTATTCGGATTAATTAATTTTAAGAAGACCACCCAAAGCGAACCGAAATAAATGATTTTGGAGAGGGTTCATTTTTCTTATCTTTTTAAGCGTTGCTGCTACAAGTCTTTTCGAGCTGATAGCTGTTTGAGTTTTCTAATTAATGTAAAACTAAATGTGCTTGAATTAGGTAATAAATTTCCGGACTACTTAGAAGCTTTGATAATTCTTTTAATAAGAAAGTATTTAGTATTATTCCAAGAGTGCTATTTCCTTATCGCTATTCATTATGCGTTTCTCTTGGAAGAAAAACATTTTAAATTTCTGTTCCATGCAGCTCATTGTGTTAAATAATTGTTTTTAGTATGATATATAACAAGTAATATAAAATTTCTTTGCAGAATATATATACGAGGGTTGGGGCATAAGTCATGGCAACTATTTTTTTTTCTTGTATGTATGTGAATGGATCACAAACGTATATGTGTCGTGTGGAAGTTCTGTAGGCATAGTGTGTGTACAAAAGAACAAATGGCTCTGTGTTAGCTGGTAGTAGAGCAGCGAGGGCTGTGAAATCAGTCAGTTGGTGAGTGTCGTGTGATGGAAGTAACCCGTGTTGAGCAGCGTTCTTACATCAAAATAGCCGTTTTCCAAGGGAAAAATGCCATGGAATATCACAGTGAATTAGTGTAAGTTCTTGTAAATAATGCCTTACCATACTGTACAGTAGCACGGTGGGTGTATTGTGTTGTCATTTTTTGCACCGTGAAGGCCATATTGCCCTGTAAACTATCGTAATAAATAAGAGTGTTGCGATATTTCAGTGCTACTCATTGTCCACACAAGTAGTTAACACCTTATCCTTTCGTCTGTATATGTTATATTTTCCAACCGGACTGGTATCTCCAAGAAAAAAAAACAGTTGCCATAACTTTTGCCCCAACCCTCGTATATATGTATGTATGTATGTATGTATAGATAGATAGATAGATGGATAGATAGAATTAATAGTAAGAACTGAGAAAAGAGCATGATTTGTCTGCATTGTTGTAACAATACACATCCGATTTGGTTGAAAAACAGGTTTTCTACATCAACCTTTGTCTTTGTTTTAACAGTTATATTGTTACAACAATAGAAACAACTCTAAGTAGGCGTCAAAGAGCGGAAATTAATTAAATTAAATTNATTAATTAATTAATATTTGAAAAAACTGTATTAACATCAAGTGTCATGCACTACCAGTTTAAAAAAATTTATTTAAACTTGATTGGATGAATAGAAAGTATTTTATGAACGATTGAAAATTTGAACACGATATATATATAAATAAAATATATAGAGAAGAGAATGAGCTAAAATTGTGAAAAAAAAACTAACTATATACAATATTGTGTAAATTTTGCTTTTTTTGAAGCAGAATTTGGTTTCAACTCTAAATTTATTCAATATTGACTCTTGTATATAATAATAAACGATTTATATTGTACTTGCAATATAATTTTAAATATTGTACTTTCTGAACTTCATGGTGTATAAGGACATTTCTTTTTTGAAGGCAGGCACTGAAATCTAATTCAGAGTCGACACTGGTCGCCTAGAGGTAGCGTGCCCGCTTCGTCAGCTTAAGGTTGCGGGTTCGACCCCAGCTAGAGAAGATAGATTGTCTGGATGCGAAAATCGTAGGCATGCATATCATATGATTATGTGACATGTAAAGGCACGTCGATTATCAATTTGGTCTCCTGCTACTTTTAGCAAAATTAAATCACGGCAGTATTTAGCTATCGCTTGTGAATTAAACACTACTTTAAGCATCCAAATTTAGTAACAAGGCCTATACTGAGTTGTTGTAGTGTGTTTTATACTGGGATACATGCGAGAGATAGAGATGAACAGAAGCAAACAAAGAATATAGACTTTTTTTATTATAACGATGATCCCAGCACTGAACAGAAGGGGTGCGCTGCTTTCCATTCGCGCGAGATGGAAATCCATTTCAAGTGAAAGACCGGCTTCTTTTTCCGATGATACATCCATGCCTTATTCGGGATTCGAACCCGAGCCCACTCGATTACAAGCAGAGTGTCATAACCACCATACTAAGTGTGGTGGCGTCATTAGATGGTTCCACCATGAAATGGCTCTCACATTTGGGGACTTGCTGTGTCTGCCAAGGCTAAGCTGCTAAAATGTCACCCAGTTAAAAAAAATGAAACAACCATTTTTTGGCTCTAAGTTGATAGAAGAAACAAACTTAATTCAACTAAAATTGTTACAAATAAAGAAATTAATGATACATTATTTAATTTTTTATTGACTCTTTATTATTTACAGTGTAAATCTTTGAGGCCTGTTTTTGTTTTCGACAAACATAAATAAACATTGCATTTTTCACAACGTGTTTTCTAAATTCTTCCGCAGTTCTCAAATTTGCCCTTGTGAGGCCTTGAAATGTCATCAACACATCAAAAATGGCTATACATGTTATGCCTTTTATTCTGGCATGGACTTATAACCCTTTTCAGCCGGATTATAATACTTCGATCTTTTTGTGGGGGGAATTACAACACTCTGTCATCTTCATCATCAGTTAAAATACTTTTGTTACTAGGTGGAGATGCTGCTAGCGCGCTTCAGCTATCTCTAATTTTAATTTTAAGAGATCCATTTTGATTTTTTGGAGGAATTTTATTTGTACTGAAACGAAGAATTTGCTACAGCTAAATCAATGAAATGAATGAGTTCAAGAGACTTTGATGACAAAGGATGATTCAAAATTGTCTTTCCATTACAAATATTTCCTTGTTTTTCTTCATCGCCCTTATCTGAATTTGATTCTCCTTCAAGTACAAGTGGTTCAGATGTTTTGTCCGCAGCATATTCATAACCTGAGATATCATTTCCAGAATCTGATTTATTCATAAATTGAAGAATTTTTTCTTGTGTGGGAATTCTTTCCCTTTTAGACACATAAAAAAAGTTTTTTTGTTAAAAGTTAGCACAGTATTTGATAAAAAATAATAAAACGTATAAGAAAACTTTATTATTAATAAAAGAAATTATAAAAAATTTTAAACTATACTTTACCAACGCCCACCGGAAAACCCAAATTTCTGTTTTTGGGGGAGGGGGAGAGATACGGATGCAAATATATGTGTAGAGGATAAAATGCAATACCCCTCAACTAATGCATGAAAGAGAAAACTAATTATGAAATAGAGCGAGAGGAAGAAAAAAGGACTCGTCCATGAAAACCCTTAAGAAAATACGGTACTAATTATTTAATAATGTATTTCTTCTTTTTTTATGATTTCATCAAATTATTGAAACAGAAAATTTTTCCCCCTTGATGGGGCTGCATATTGGCATTTCTACCTTTGCAGACCTAGTACATTCCCCACGAGCTGGTATCACTTTTTAGTGAGACACCATATAGATGATGCCAAATGCCACAAGTAATTTTGACACCCAGTTTCCTCCCCAGAGTGAGGCACCTGAGCTCTGCCGATGCGAAATTTGTACATAGGAATTTAATTGTGCCGAGAGCATCCAAGCTCAGGTTTACTCATGTAAATGCACAGTTAGTTTATACCAAGCACTGCTGTTTTCTGTGATTGGGGGACAGCAGAGATCGGAAATCGCACTACATACAAGACAAAAAAAAAAAAAAAAATGGCCGTCCAGAAATCTAAATTCCGGTGAGATAAATGTCCCAAATAATTCTCTAGTAAACCCAAAATGACATTCTGCTTCCACCCCTGAACATTAAGCTGGAACTAATCAAGAACTTTGTGAAATACATTAACAAGGATGGAGAAGGTTTCCAATTCCTTGGATCAAAATTCTCAAGATTAAGGAGGAGGGAGTCTTCGTGGACCCTCAAATACGCAAAATCATGAAGGATTCTAATTTTGAAAAAAATTTTGGAAGGGAAAGAGAAAGCAGCCTGAAGGGATACTCAGGCTTCGGCATACAAGAGGCAATCCAAAAGGAAATGTCCACGGGAAATAAACAAAAAAAAAAAAAAAATACTGTTGATTTCTGATATGAACTCATTTTCTTGTGAAACTTGATTTATTGTATTGTATTTATTAGTTTGCAATGTTTTGTTTTTCCAATTTACCCATAAATTGATTGTTGGACTGTTGTATGTCTTAAAGACAAGATCTTATAAATAAATTTTATTTACATATTCGTTTTTTTCAACCCAAAATTAGTAAGAATGTGATATGGTCGATCTTTGGCTACCATATCTTGGATTTTCAGCGTGAATTAGAGGTGTGGGGTTCTCGAAATGAATCGACATTTTAGAATTCTTAATATGACTTTATTAAGAGTTTAACTTAAATTTCTAATATATTGAACAAACTTATATTAAGTGAGAATAAACCAAAACACGTAGCCGTAGCTAAAACAGATCGCGCAACTTGGATCACTTATCTAAATAATTATATTATCCGCTTACCTTCAATTCTAACAATATTACGAATTCAGATATCAAATAATCTGTCCTACCTTGAATTACGCAACGGTTCAATCACTTTCAGAGAGACAGATCGGCGCTCGTGCAATAGTATGCACCTTGCAGTAATAATGGCCGTTAAATTACACTTCTATCTTTTCCAAACAGAACTTTCTCTAAATTGCCATCCCGCTTACTAAAACTTCTGTTCTTTTAAAGGCTATCTTATTTGCATCTACACTTGCATTTCACTTCTTGGATTTGGGTTGGAAAAGATTTGCCATTAATCTTGGCCGTCAAAGAACCCAGAGGTTATGTTACAGAAAAGACGCGTAATCCTGTCACAAGAATAGGCTATTTAAAACTAAGAAACAGACAAAAAGTTTTTTTTTGTTGCCTAGTGTTATAACTCTTCATAAGCTTTCTATGTTTTGTTTACTTAATTATTCGTTTCATTTTAAGGCTGATTTCGGTTAATGTTATAGAATAGGACTAGAATTTAGAACATTTTTTCAGGTATAAAAGAAATGAAACATTAATATGATATTCTGGCTTCACTTTCCTTTATAGAGGAGAATTTTTATTTATCACACTTTCCGTTTTTAACCGAGTTTATTCATTTTTTTCTGGCATAAAATGTGTTTCGCGTTTTTTCACCTATATCGTTATGTATTAAAACGAAAAAAGAAAGTATTTATGGAATATTTTGAAGTTTTTAAAAACACTATGTTGTTAACAGAGGTATGAGCTATAATATTGCAAATTTCCATAGAAATTGAGGCATTTTTTTCTGTCGGAAAAAGTGCTTCGCGTTTAGTTCAAGCTCTCGTACTTTTACCGAAGACAGCCTTAAGATAAGATTTGCATTTGCTTAATCCATCATTCTGAGAATATTGGGAAATCATTCAATTAATAAAATAATTCTTTTAATTCGTAATACGTCTAATGCGATATTTGCTTTCTATGAATTTTGAAAAGACTCAAATTCGAACTAGTTTTATACTTCGCAACATAAGAAAACTGAATATTCAAAGGTATCTTAATCGTTAGTGTGAGGAGTTGCAGTTAAGCTAGAAAGGTTCAAAATTCTCTCGTGTAGTTTTCATTGAAATAAAATGGGAAAAGTTCCAGTGGGTGAGTCAGAGTTATATTAACGTCGCATCGCATTATAAAACAAAGCGAGGACTATTGGCGACGAACCACGTAATTTCGAGCTCAGTCAAGTGAGGAAGACACCATCTGAGACAGCACCCCTTCTCCAATGCCAATAGAAGATTTTGAGCTCGACAGATTTAAAGTACATCAGCTCCCTTTACATGACAGGTCTTCAGTGGTGCCAGAACTCGAAACAGTTACAGGCTGGCCAAGTGGAAAAGTTATTGGAAAGGAATATGTGATATTGTTAATCGCATTTGCATGCCGTTGAAGGTTATGAGCAACATTTCTTGTAGAATATTTAAAACAAAATATTTTCCTCAATTAAAAAAACTATAGGGCGTGTTCAAATGAAAGCGGTTCAAAGCTTCGCATGAGAACAATTTTCAATGTATTTTCGTGAAACAAACGCGATAGCAAAGGTGCATGTATCAGGCACACACATGCGCAAACAACTTTGTGATAACTGCATTCGTAAGGACGTGGCATTAATTTAAAAACGGCTGGTGTGGATCCAACTGCGTCCGAAACAGATCAGCAAGCTGTAATAAAGTTTTTAACACTGGAAAGGTGTAAAGAGGAATGGGCCTGAGCTTACAACGTTTGTTGCGCTACAGGGAGGACGGTGACGACCGACTTTATGCAGCACATAGTGGCTGGGGATAAGACCTGGTGTCACTTTTTCCAGCCGTCAGCATGCAATGGAAACATCCAGATTCACAAAGATCCTAAAAATTTAAAGCTCCGCAGTCACTCGGAAAATTGATGTTGACGGCTTAAGGAATCAAAGATTTCACTCCAACGATGGCGTAAAGGTTGCAGTACTGGGTTCCACGATCAACTGACTTCGTTCTTCCAAGATGGAATTAGTAACCTTCCTAAGCAATAACCTTCCTAAGCATGGGTGATTTCTTTTAACAAACTTTGTATGCATTTCACTCGTTAAATATTGTTTCTATTTCTGTATCGGTCTCATTTTTCCTCCTACGTATCTCATGGGTACACACCTCGAATCACTTTTATTTGAATACCCCCTCCCCCCTCTCTCTCTCATATTTTCTGAACCATTAAAATACTATTAAACAAAATACTGCGCGCTTTTATTTTGCTTTATGCTTATTTGTTATCAACCTTTTATGAAGCAGTTAGAGCAGCGTTTTTCAAACTGTGGGGCGCGCCCCCTAGGGGGCGTTATAACTCTTCAAAGGGGTGCGAGCATATTGAAAGCCGTAAAAAAAATTATTTTTAGAAAAATATTAATTTACTGAAAGTAAACACAAACAAAAAAAAAATACATACTAACATAATTACACTGATTAACATAACTCATACAATTACAAACATTTACACTGATATAATATAATCTTATAAATGTATCACACACAGTATACTTCACAATATATTTTATAATTAATTTAACAATACTAAGTTAAGAACAAGTTTAATAATTACCGTTGACCCCATGAGCTTGTCATGTATAAAATTATATACAAAAATTAACACTTATCTTGATAATTTGCGTGCTTTATAATTAATCCCTTAACTGAAGATAAAAAGTTACTCATTTCGCTTACCAATGCCACAGTTTTCCACTTAGGCACGCGTATGTCATGTTTGGGGGGGGGGGGGTTAGAGAAAGGGATTAAATAAGAAAATCCAATGAAATAAGTAAATCCTCCGCAAATACTGTCAAGATCCTTTTATTGAAGTCCAAAGCCTTCGGAATAATTTTATGGATAGCAATGCATAGAAAAGATTGTACTTTAGCAAAGACGTATATATGCATCCGGGACAATCAATGGTTTGGGTGAGCGAGACGTTTATATACGTCGGTAGCACTTACGAGGTTGAAGTCGAATTGTAGCTTTAGCGTCAAAGTATAGTATTATTGAATTCAGCATTGTTATTATAAGGAAAGGGGGCGCGATGAAAATCATGATTGAATATTGGGTCTCAAATATTGCAAGTTTGAGAAGCATTGAGTTCAAGTTCTTTCTTTTTTCAATAATATTTAGAATTTCAAATACCTACTAAATGCGTCTGAAATTACAACAATTACTAAACAAACCTTCGGTTGTGAAAACTTGATATTTCAAATAAATATGTACACATGTGTTACATCACACATTTTTGTGTGTGACTTCTTTTATCAATTATTTTAGTTATGAACATTGCATGGATTGGGAACTGCGTTAATTTGGAAAATAATAAACGAAGCTGATAAAGATAATTTTTACATTTAAATATCTTCCATCTATCACGAATGCACGAACAAGTGTTAAGTTCATAAGTTTGAGGAGAAGGAGTATTTTAAAACTAAAATATTCATCTCTCTTTATGTCTTAGCTAGATTTAATTATTCTGTTAAACGATTAATTAATTTTTAATTAAATTATTCCTAAGAGAAATAACAAAATAATAATAATTCATTGTATATTAGCAGAAATTTCGCTTTAAAAATATATTTTTGTTCAATGTCTAGACAATATTTTTCATTTGAAATGTAGACGCATCTCGATCAATATTTTACAATTAATCCAAATTCTTCAGATCTTAAATTTTGTTAAAAAATTCATAGAAAGAAACATTTTTTTTGAAAAAAATCTAACGAAACATATTTGTGTGTGTGTGTGGGGGGGGGGGCATATTTATCTGAATTGAAGTCGTACGTCCAATTTTAAGTTTTCAGACATTAGTATTTGATTAAACTTTATTTTTAAAGTCAAATCAAACATTCAATTTTTCATATATTCAGCTTAGATTAGGGTAGAACTTTTGTCAGTTGATATAAATAAATATATTTCATTTAACGTACCAAGACTGCCTCTATTTTCTGAATAGAATAGTTAATACACTTTCACATTTAATTTATACTTTTCAAAGCAAAACTTTTGGAAAATATTTGAGAATAGTTTTGTATTGTGTATTGTATACATTACAGGAAGTCTACAAATTAGTGAAGCAAAAAGAATGGCTTATTGCATGTAATTCGCAGTGAAAACAATGTAAGTACATATTGTTCTAAGTTTGAAAAATACAGTCCAAGTTTACTATTATTACAAATGATCAATATGGCTCCCTTTCGTTACTCCGTAAATATCCCATCGGAAAATCAATTCTTGCCACAAATTTGTCAGCATGTTTCTTTCAGTACAACTAATTGTAGTGTAGATTTTTGATCTTAGTTCAAGAATAGAACCAGGAAATGACGTAGTGAGCACTTGATGCTTTACAAAACCCCACATACCAAAACAAAGCAGGGAAAGATCTGGAGATCGTGGTGGCCGAAATGTCTAATGGAATTTTTTTACCCGTCAAAAGCCAAGTCTGTTATATTAATTTACATGCGATAAAATGCATTTAAAGAAGAAAGAATAACCAAGGTTTTTATGGAAATACATTTTTCTTCCAGTTTGTTAAAGCATTCTTTCTTAGTTTATTGATTCACTCGTGAGTTTTCAGATCTTTAAGAGAAAAGGTCTAAATATCAGAAGAAAAAGATTGTACTTATAAAGAAACAATTCTTTTTTCCTCTTTCAGATGTATTTTATTGCTTTCAAATTAATCTAGTACTTCAGAGGAAAGTTGAACTTCCATTAGATATTAAGAATACGTTTATAAATTTAGAATGACAGTTAAACGGGAATATAAAAAAAATCTAATTTTGAAGGCTGGTCATTTTATATTTAAGCATATGCTAGGACTTTATTTGAAATCATTAAGCATTTTAATAAATTAATATACACTAAAACAGAAATTAATGCATTTGGAACACATGCGTCCCGACGTGAATCCATTTAGTATCTTTAAAAGGAGGGCAGTATTACATAAAAAGGCAATTTAACAATGAAGTTACTGAAAAAAAAATTCAAACTTCAATCGAAAAAATATTTGTGTGAACATCACACTCTGAAGATACACTATGATTCTTTGGGAGGGTTCTCGTATTTATGAACCATGTTCAAGTGAAGAGGACGACATCTGAGATGGTATCTCTGCCTCAAAACTTCCACATTATATCAACAACAAAATTTTAGCCTCGAGATACTTAACGTGCGTTAGCTCTGATTCGCGACGGGTGCTTATCAACGCCGGCTATGTTCGAGATAGTGACCAATCGGCTAACACTGTGCTCTTATAATTGAAAACAAACAAGGAATGATGTAAAGAGATAAGAAAAGAGTAAAGGCCAGTTACTTAAAATTTAAAATCCACTACGCACGCTAAATTGCATTCTAGTGCTAAATCTTTAAATTTACTAAGCTACATAAAATAAAGTGTGTTGCCGAATTCGACCAACAAATTTAGAGGTGTGATAGTAGGCATCATGAGGACGATAAATCAATATAGAAAATAGGGTCGCAAACTACGTTTGACTGGAGTAATTAGCAAAAACATATACGAAAGATGGAATGTCGAGTGGAACGAAACGGGGCAATTAGAGATAAGAAGTACATTTGTTAGACATAAAGCATGCTTATAATACTAATCTCGACGTCAGACATACAACGACAAGTAATTGTCACAATAATTGTTCGAAGTGGCTGCCTAGTAGATTATAGCACAGCTGACACCGACGAACGAAGTATTGTCACAAGCTTTCAAAGAAATACGGTGTGCTACCGATATAGGCTGGAACGACGATGACCCGTCGTGCCACGAGATCCTCCTCTGTAGCCACCGACGTTTCATACATAAGCGATTTCAAGTGGCCCAGAGTAAACCCAAGAGATTGAGGCCCAGGGAACGTGGAAGTAAAAGAACAGGTCCACCGTGCCCAATTCACTTCTCGGGATATGTAGCATAGAGGTGATTTTGCATCGCAATCGAAAAATGTGCTGGAGCACTATCGTGCTTCAATCATACGTTCTGGTGCCAGTGGCCGCTATTACGTGCAACTCCGAGAGAAGTGGAAAATTTGCATACGTGCACATTCCTTAGACCCTACTACGGTGCTACAAATCCTCTCATTCGTTTGGCCACTCCCCTCACCTGGGTCCTCTCGACGACTTCTATTATCACGATTTTCACCGAATAAACTTGGTTTGCGGCCTCATGTTATATGTTGATTTGTCATCCCCGTGCTGCATGTTATCACCTCTATGAATCTGTTGTTCGAATTCGGCGCATCACCTTATATATAAGCAATAACTTCATCAACTCTATGAATGAAAAATACCACATAAAATAAGTTTTGAAATATATGTTAGTTTTACATTTTTTTTTGTTTACCCCCTCTCCTCCAATTTTGGTACTGTGATAAAAGTTTGCGATGGAAAGAAAATGTATTTTGGATGTGACTCACATGATAAAGGCATATTTTTGAGTTTTCGATTTCGAGAGTTGACTTCATAGAATTGACTTTAGTATTGTTAAGGAAATGTGAATGGGATTTCATATTCCCAACATTTCATGTTTGGAAGCAAATAACTTATGGTGAAAATTAAAGAGAAAACTATCAAAGCATCGGCAAATATCTAATGTTTAACAGGATTTCAAGGAGGAGTTTTGAATAATTTTCCTGAAAATTATTCAGAACTCACCCTTGAAATCCTGTTTATACACTAAAAAATTTAGTATATAAATTAAATACACTAAAATATAGAAAGACAGCACGTATTTTGTTCGTAACACGTGCTATTAAGCTTGAATGAAACTTGTATTAATTCTATTTAAAGTTGTCTTAAAAATTAAAAAAATCACTTTCAGAGACCTATTAAGTATTGCAAGTATTGAGTAATTATTGAAAATGGATATGTTCTGCAAAATTTGAATCCACTCATTTGTCTCATTGCTAAATACGACTTGAAATTGTAGCGCATTTTAGAATAACAAATGATACTTTGGGCTGGTTACTGATATTCCATTTTGAATCTCAAAGGCAAAGTCATTAACAAATACTTTACAGACCTAATAATAGTAAGGGCAGCAAACGCATTTGGTATCCTTTTGACTGATGCAAATCAGTCCTTCCTCATTGCACTTTTCGGAAGATTTAGCTTGTTTGTCTCCCGAAAGCTGTTATACACATTTGCTTCAATAATAAATGCAATTCATCTAAAATACATCAGGAGAATCAATATACAGCTTATCCCGAGTAAAGATTAATAGATAGGCTTCGAAATAGAATGATCGAAGCCAGTGTTTCTCAAACTGTGGGGCGTGATATCCCTATAAGGGGGGCACGAGCATATTGAAAAATCAAAAATAAAAGATTTAAAATAAGTATTAATTTACTGAAATGAAGCAAAGCAAAAAACATTTTTACATAATAAAAATTAAAAACACATATTTACACTGATATAATTACTTATAAATGTATCAGTAATACGTAATGTTTTTGATGATTAATTTATCAATACTAAATTAAAAATAAGTTTCATAACCACTAGTACCTCCCATGAGCTTTTGTCATGTACAAAATTTAATACTTATCTTGAAAATTTGAATTGTTTATAATTAAAGTCGCGCATTGTAGCTTTAGTGTCCAACTACATTTTTGTTGCATTCAATACATTGTTATTGTATGAGAGGGGGTCGTGATTAAAATTATGATTGAAAATTGGGTCGCAAATATTGAAAGTTTGAAAAGAAATGTATAGATATAAGAATTTTAAAACAATTTGCTTGGTTATTGTGTTTACTTTAAAAGATCCATGGGATTGTTATTTGTTTTATGTTCATAAGAAAATATGTTTTTTTTAAAGAAAAAGAAATGATAAATTTTGAGTAGAGAATTAAAATATTAAAATGGGAATTATTTCAAATATATATGAATGAGAAAAAGCGATTCCCTCATCACGAGATCTTAGGAACTATTAGGCCTACAGACTTGAAATTTGGATAGAATATTTCTTTTCTTGAGTAGAGATCTGCTAAGGATGAGTTTTGCGGGAATCGGACTCCCTGGATGAGTTAACATCTTAACTCTGATTTGCCCATACACTGTACGAGCAACCGAAAGCTGGCGACAATCAGTTTGCCCGTGCGCTGTATGCACACTTTCAGTTTCTTCTTTCTATCTTCGATTTGCATAAATTTTTAATAATTATAGTGAGATTATTAGTGAAGTTCTTTGAGAGACGCAGTTTGTCCATGGTACTAAAATACTTTATCAGGGATATTCTCTATAGTGAAGGTGGGAGTTTTTCATTGAAGGCAGGAATTTAGATTCTTGAAAATGTTCGATAAAGAATAGGGATTGTCAAGGCAATGCTCAATCTGTTGCTTGAAAAGAAAGGGAAATTGAAAGATAATTCAAGAAAGCCGATATTATCTATGTGTTCATAGAAATGTAAGACTTAGTATTGTTCCATCCATCCACCCACCCACCCACGGACGCACGCTCAACCGTTTGAAAAAGAGGTACGAGCTAGAAATTTTTTGAAATTATGAGATGAATTCTTTTAAGATTGTGAAATATTCTTCATATATGTTTAAGCATCAATTAAAAATTACTGTTTTTGAACTTTTAGATCTACCGAGTTGAAAATTGGTAAGCATGTTTGTATTGTTGAGTAGAGATCCGTTAAGAAAGGGTTTTGTGTAAATCGAATCTCAAGCCGAGGTTGCGAGGTTTTAAAAGCTTTTATTGATAAAAATTTCCGTTTTTGAAATATTAATCTTATACACTTGAAATTTGACAAGTGTACTTTATTATTGAGTATACATCTTTTAAAAACGTGCTTTACAGAAATAAACTCTTTTAGCGGGCTTAGAAGGGCTATGGGCGCGTTATAGATAAAACTCCTGTGTTTCAAATGTTAGACATACAAAAGTAAAATTTTCTATGTTTCTTTTATTGAGTAGAAAACCGACAAGAACGGATTTTATAGAAATTGACTTTTAACGGGGTTGCTAGAGGTTACGGATATAATTCCCGGTTTTCAGCTATTTGACCTACAGACTTGAAATGTCTGTAACATGTTCTTTTCTACAGAGTAGAGATCCATTAAAATCCAATCTTGCAGAAATTGATTCTCAAGGGAATTGCGATGAATCAAAGAGCCGTTACTACTACTACTACTACAGATAACAAGTAATATAAAAAAATTTTTTAAATCAATTCCTACTTAGATCAACAAAGAAAATTTTTATTTTAGCTACTTTTTATTAAAAAGTTACAATAAATATATATAAATATGTATATACATATGACAGTATCACAACATTAAGTGGTAATTAATTTTTATTAATTATCATTCAAGTATCGTGTTGTCATCCGAAACAATCGTGAATATAAAATTTCAGTTCAACGGAATGCTTTAAAACGTGAGAAAGAAACCTTTTCAAGTTTTGACACAAGTCACCAAAAGGGTCGCTAAGTCACCAAAAATGTGTGATGTCAACATGACTATATTAGTAATTCTTTAAATAATTAGTTTTAATCAATTAATTTTTATTAATTATAAGTAAATTATTGTATCATCATCCAAAAAAATCGTGTACATAAAACTTCTGCTCAATTGAGAGCTTTAAAATGTACTTTATTAACGATTAAAAATTCCATCAAGATAAATAAATAAATATATAGAGAGTGTGATGAACTAATAGTAGGAATTGAAAAATTCCCATTTTAGAATTATAAGACCCGAAGTCTAGAAATTTGGTAAGTATTATTCTTTTGTTCAGTAGAGATCGGCTAAGAATGGTTTTGATGAAACAGTCTCCCAAAGGGACTCCACGATTAAAAAAGAAATCGGTTTTTGAAGTGTTAAACCGACAGGCTTGACATTTAGTAAGCATCATCCTTTTGTTGAGAAGAGATGCGTTAAAATGTGTTTTGCAAAGATGAACTTTATGGAACAGATTATCAGGGGAGTTAAAGATAATTACACTTCCGTCTTTATGGATAATTCCTGTTCTTTTTAATTCAAGAGGTGGGGCTATGAAAAATTTTTCTCAATAAAAATGAAAGCTTTAAGTAAGGAGTTAAATTTCAATAACCTGGTAACTGAATATAGTTATAGAACATCATGAAATACGCATAAGTAGGAGGGTAACGGCTAGTAATAATATACGATATTCATTTGTTACAAGGTTAGTTTACAATTTGAAGAAATGATCACTGAATTCAGTGCTTCTCAAACTTTCAATATTTGCTTCCCAATTTTCAATCATGTTTTTCCTCGCCCCCCCCCCATACAATAACAATATACCGAATTCAATAATAATGTACCTTGATGTTAAATCTACAATACGACTTTAATTTTAAACCATACAAATTATCAAGATACATATTAAATTTTATATATGACAAGCCCATGGGGTCACTAGTAATTATTAAACTTGTTCTTAACTTAGTATTGATGAATTAATATTCAAATACATTGAGTATTTATAAGTATATTATCATCAGTGCAAATATGTATTTTATTTTTTAATATGTCAAATTGTGTTTTGTTTTGCTTCCTTTCACTAAATTAATAATTTTTTAAAATAATCTCTTGTTTTCTTTTTTTCAGTATACTCGCGTCCTCCTTGTAGGGTTATCAAGCCCCCTAGGGGGCGCACCCCACAGTTTGAGAAACGTTGACACAAGTGGATTAAAACCAATTTGTTATCTTTAATTAATTAGCTATACTCTTTATAAATAGGATAGATCTTTAACAACAAAGGAACAAAAAAATATTAGTAATTCTAATTACCTACATTTGAAGAAACCATCTTATATAAAGTAACATTTTCAATACAACTACAAAGAAAAAACGGTAACACATTGTTTCAAGTATTTTGAAAGCAATTACAAGAAAGAAAACAGAAATGTTTAAAAGCTGTCGATTTAGAACTTATTTTAATTTTTCATTTCGAGGAGAATATGTTCTAAGAATTTCTGAAAGAATTTCCCCAGAAATGATTGAAGGTTAAATTCTTTTCTTAGAATTCGAAAGAAATATTGCAGAAGGAAAAGGTACATTTTTTTTTGTCTGAAGATAATTCTTCGAAAATATCCTTGAGAACTCATTATTAAAATTATTTCTTGCATAAATGCTCTGTCGGATTAATTATTCAATTATATGAAGTGAAATGAAGTGAATAATTTCTGAAATAAATCCTTTCCTTCTGATTTCTGTAAGAAAATACTTTTTTGTAAGCCTTTTATGGACGGCAACTTCTAAATGAAGAAAAAAAAATTGTAATGCTTTTAAAATTAGTTAGATTACAATAGTTCCATGTTTGAGATTCAATATATTGCACAAAAAATTATTTAAATTATTATTAAGTTTTTTACACATTTTTTTCTACATAAGTGTCTATTATTTTTAGGTAGTAATTTGTTTCAAGAATTATTACTTATCCATAACCTTAGAAAATTTGTGAATTTTACAAATTTTTTTTGTACTGTTATTTGGTGTCTATTTTAAATTGGATCAATGAATAATTTAAAAAAAAATACTGTTTATAGTGAAGAGCAACTTGTTAAGTTTGTTTTATGTTATTGTGTTACATTACTTAACGGTAACAACAGAAATTCACAAATTTATTTTATTTTATTCATTTCCTCAGAATGTGTTTTCAAAAGCTTAGTTCTTATCAATTTGAGTAAATGAGGATTTTCTGAATTTCTCTCAAAATGAAATCTCAAACAAGCATATTTTCCGAGAAAATGTTTTGCATGCGAATCTCTAAATTAGAATTCTCCCAGAGTTTATAATGATATATAATGTCACAAATTCTTTAAAAATAAACTATGAAGATTGAGCTATTAATTTTAAGAGTTATTCAAGCATCAATCTGAGTAACATGTACCGCAGTAATATTTTTCCAGATTTTGAATTTTGTCTATTTAGGTTAACAACTAGATCTTAATATCAACGTATATTTCTTTTTAAGGCTCTGTACTAGAAAATAAGGTACTTGTGTTTTGTGTAAAGATATCTCACTATGATTTTACCTTAAGACGAGAAATTTTATTTCGAAAAACGTTTTAAAATTATAGTGTTCATTGAGTTTCCTAAATCAGATCAAACTATTTTCACGACATTATCTCTCTGTATATAAATAAAAAATGATTTTTCGCGAAACAGTAAAAAAATCTATTTATACGCTAAAAACGATGCCAACTTGGCTGTATCATTACTATTTAGCCAAGTTTCCATTGAAATACCATTATAATGTAAGGAATGGCATTGCTTGCGAATTTTACATATTTTATTATAAAATACATACAGAAGAAAATAAAATTAACGAATTAAACATCCTGATATCAATTATTTACTTTACTTTAAGATGAAATCATAATTACAAATGAAGATAAAACATTAATTACACAAAGCATTATATGTATATAAAAATATTTTTCGTGATGCTGCAATAAATTTATTTAAACATAAAGTATAATTAGTAAGTTGAATTTAACCGAGATAAGTGTCAAGAATGAATTTTGAAATATATATGATATACTGCAAAAGATAGAATAAAAATTCAGTGCAATTTAGAGGAAAGGGTGATTAAAAGTATTATTTTTGAAGAGGCACTAAATTAAAGTACAAATTAAAATGTGAAATGAAAACTTGAAATTTATTATTTTTTCCTGTTTACAATATATTAAAAAAAAATAGAACTACATAATACATGTAAATTGCAGTTTTACAATTCGAGCAATGAGTATAAACAGTTGTGTAATTTGTGCAATGGGGATTGGTTCGCCATCAGGGGTACTGAGGGTACATTCTCTTTTCTATACTAATTTGTGTGATGTCTATTAAAAAAATTCTTTTACATCCACACAAAATACGAAATGCATACGTACAAAATACAAAATGTATTCACTCAAAACGTATATTTCTAACTAAAAATGTATGTGGGGATAGATACAAAATGTACATTTCTAGTTAAGCATCTACTAGCAGCACTTTTTATATAGTTTTAGATGCAGTAACTAACGAGTATCCAAATTAGTTGAGACTTAATACAGTAGCAGGCTTCGATGTAGCAAAATTACAATATGTTTAAACTCAGCAAGTTTAGAAATTTCACACACACACAAGCAGATTGAAAATACCTTCAAATATACTTATCTTTTCGAAACTATTCAGATCATGAAAACTATTTAAAATAATAACAGTTTGGTTATTTTTGGGCAATAATTTTTTTGTTGAATTTTTTCTATGAAAATATAAGAAAAATATGTGAGATTCACTAGATAGAACTGTGATTTGATATTTATCAAAGTCCCAATAAACTGCGAGACTGAAGAACTTCATTTCTTTTCTTTATTAAGTGGATAAAGTCCTGACAACGCCACGTGTTTCTGACACCTCTTATAAATTATTTCCGTTTGAAAGATTATCGCGGTTGTGAAATGAACAGATAAGAAAAACTGCGAGATAAGTTGATGAAGATAAAATGCGACCTTATTTTTCACTTCTATCGGTATCTATTACCATCGTAAGTGTTTAAAATTTTGTGAAATTTTATTTAAGTAAGAATTTTTTAAGGAAATATTTGATAGTGTTTCTCTAAAGATTCTTCTGTTACTGTTAAAATGTTATATTCAGTTATTTTATAGAATAGCTAGGTATTCCATCAAATAACTAGACAAGTCAGTTAAAGTATATAATAAATAAAAAATTTAATCTATTATATACTTCATACTGTATTTCATTGTGAAAAATTTCACACTGTACCTAAAATTTCACATATTGTGAAAAATTTCATACTGTACCTTGTTATTCTATGAAATAACTAGGTATTCTATGAAATAACTCAGGATAAACCATTAAAGTGAAAAATAAACAATTTCAAAGATATTTTATAAATTAATTCATGATAAATAGCTAAAATTTCTCCAAAAATACATTTTATCCCTTTTGCAGATGAATAGTTGATAAATAACAAGGGAAAGCAGATGACATAATTTATTATTGTTCATATTGATAACACATTAGTTAAATAGAAAGGGGAACAAAGAATCTGTTGCAAAATAGATTATATTTAAAAATTATCAACAAAAACACATGCTGAGAAGAAAAACTGTTACTTCATAAGAACATTGGGTAAATTTTTTAAAACAAAAATCTAAGAGAATATTAATTTAAATTTTATGAGATACCTTTATTTTACTTTTCATTATTTATTAAAGCAAGTATTGCTGTGATGACACTTTGGATTGCACTGCTTATTATTTTTAGAAACAAGCACTCCTTTTACTATCATACATTTTTTTTACACGAGAACTTTTTAAGTCCTTGTCCAGTACCTCAACAAAGAACTATTGCAGCAGATCGAAACGTTATGCCAATATTTGGAACTTTTTCAATGGAAATTAATTTTCTCTGATATATACTGAACTGATATCTATAGTACAATTGTTTTATTCGGCCATCTCTTGTTCATAATCGGAAAAATCCTTCCCAAAGCATTTAGAATCGGTTCAAAGAACTTTCGATTGCCGTATTTCATACTTTAACGATCAAGTAATTGTTATTCTATAGAATACCTAGTTAAATCGTAGAATTCAATAATTTTATATATTTTAACTGACTTGTCTAGTTATTTCATGAAATTTTAACGGTAACACTTCTATTAAATAAATAACATTTGTTAAAATGAAAATTTGCAGGATAAAACGGTTGCATATGCATTTTTTTTTTAAAAAAATGTCACCTTTATTTATGAAATATTTTTCGTTTTTTAGTATTTTAATACAGATGAGTATTATTTTTTTAACAGAAATTATATCTTACTATCTGTTTGAAATTTTTTAAAACACAAAATTTTTTACTATTAATTATCCCCCAAACAGCAAACTCCTGAAATTTTAAATTTTTAGTAATTTACTTTCAATGAAATTCTTCCAAATATTTAAAATACCTAATTCGGGAAGTTAAACACTTCACGTACATTTTGCATTTAGAACTCATTTCTTAAATTGAAAATCTGAATCTGACTTTATGAAGTATATTATTTATATATTGTTACGAATTTTGCGTAATGAATGCTTAAAATAATGTAAATAATTTATATCTGGATGTATAATACTTTATTATTATTTTCTGATGTATTTATTTTATGCTAAAATAGCAATATTCGCAAGCAACCCTGTTCGTTACATCTATAATGGCGATTATATGGGAACTTGGCGAAAGAGCCAAATGGCATCATTTTTAGCTACCATTTTGAGGATTATATGGATGCTTCTGGAAATAACTAGAGTAATCTACTAATATGCCGATCTGTAACGTAAGCAGATTTTTAGAGAAAAATCCAGGCAGACTGTAAAAGAGGGAGTCACTCCCCGAAACTGAGTAGTATTGTTGTTTTGATAGTTGAAGAGTAATATCGATTTGACCGTGAAGAATCGACCTGCGATTTGGAAATACTTCGACTGTTGAATAGAAAATCGTGAGTAATCTTTAACATACTAATATTTTAGACCCTGATAAATGTGTCTGATTGTTGTAGAAGATGTGAAAACCTTCTGGGATTTATTTTGAGAATTTTGCTGCTGCATCCTGTATTTCAATGATTGTTTTTCCACAATAATATTTCCATCTCTCTCTTGAAAAAAAGTCTTGTTCTTTATGACTGAATTGCATAAAATCCTGGAACCCAATCTACGTTACAATATATTATGTATGCAAATATACACACACATATACACGTGTATCTATACACACGTACTCATACAATGTTTCCTTAAAAATAAGATCTAGTGTCATATTTTTTTTTGCCACAAAGGTGGGGGGGGGGCTTCCTTAGATGTATTTTCTTTTTAGATGATGTTTTACTCTTTTCATTCTTAATACTTTACATTTTATTTATGTTCAAGAATAATATTGTTATGTTGATCGGGTTTCGCGGATTTTATGCAAATTAGTCTCAAAGAACAAGACAGTTCTTTAAGAGCGTTGAGAATTATTTGTCGAGAAAACAGTCCTTGAAATACAGGATTCAACAGTAACATTCGCAGAATAAATCTCAGTCACCAAAAATGATGCCAACCCGGCACTATCGCCAGGATTTCGCCTTCTCATTGAACGAAAGGACAGCATTGCTTGTGAATATTACAATTTTAACGTAAATTAAATATAATTTGGATTAATATATATATATATATATATATGACATGATTTTTGAGTCAGAAACAGACTTAGTTTTAATATAAAGGTCTTTATTTGATCAAAGTTAGACATCATCTGACGCAAGAGGCAGAGAGAGAAAAAAGAACTCCACCGAATAATCTTAAGTGGGTTAAACACTTAAAACACCGATCGAGGCGTCCATGAGTGCTCTTGAAAGTTAATGCTGACATATAGGGCTATTAAATATAACTATCTGAAATTAGACATGTTTATTGGATAGGCCATATGTTCGGAAGAAATAAATGGGTCATTAGTTTGATACTTGAAGAGGTGAGGAGGTAATATAAAAGTGAATTACTATATAGGGAATTTAATTTTTAATTTAATTTAATTATCCTTACATATATATAAATTTTACACATCCAAATACAAATAATTTACACTATTTTACCCAAAATTCGTAACAATATTAATTTATGTATTAATGTCAAAAATTTGCATTTATTGAAATATAGCTATGTCGTACTTTTCTGAAACGTCTTTAAGAAGGTCACCACAGAACAGGAAGGAAGCCATCTATCCACTTGCATTTTGGTATTTTGTCTGACTGTGATTTCACTGTAAGAACGAATGCTGGGACATCAGCCCTTCGTGCAATTATAAATTTTAATCTTCTATCAGCAATCCTTCACAAGTGATGTCTTCTAACATAGGTAGAAAATAGTTGCCAGTATCTGATTCAAACTTATACTTTTTAGCCTTTCATCGTCTACTTATTGACTGAGATTATTTTACTCTTATCTTGATTTTTGGGCCTTCCGATGATCCATCTTTTCTTACCAGAAAGCAGTATGATTCTTGCATTTGGAACCTTATCCATTTTTTATTTTACTCAACGGAATAATTTTCTTCTTTTTATATACTTCCTTACATACAATCAATATTTATTCACTTTAAATGTATTATTTAATGAAGTGCTAATGAGACCGTTGGAACAAATGGCGTATTGAATACCGGAGATTGTGATCGTTCATATTCGTTAATTATCAAATATACCCATGAATTGTATCTGAATTCCGATTGATTATTCTGCACCATCTGGTTGACATTCTTAATTAAGGGTTAATTTCGGGATCGAGTAAATATTACGAGTATTGTGAAAAGTCTGACTAGAGTTTAGTTTTAGGTCTTGTTTGCAGGGTAGCATTGTAGTCCGCTTTTACCGGTAGATCTCAATTCTCAAGATATGTTACAATCATGCAAATTTTGTTTTGAAGTTTTTAATGTTAATTTTTTTTACGCGATATACATAATACCGCGTAAAGAATTAGTATATTTAGTACTTTCTTATCATTATATTAACTTGATTCAGATGTAATCATGCATGCAAGGTAATAAAAATTGGGTTAAATTTGTCAAAAGTTTCGGTTGATTTTAGTCTTTTAGTCTCATATCTATTTCCTTTTCACATGTTTTAAAGCTAAATAGTTCAGATTAAAATGACAATAAAATTTTTTATATGCATTTCTTTTACTATTTACCCCTTAAGAATCTAAACATACCTACACTAATTAGGGAAATTTTTTTCATGGCATGAGGGAAAGGCTTGGGTTAAGACTCTCGTCAACTTGACAATGCGTTAACGAATTGAATATAGCAACACCTTACGTGCCACAGGCGTGTATACACGTCCTGCTGAGATGATCCGTTTAGTGCCCCGGACGTGTATACTCGTCCTTTCAAAGGAGGACTTTTTGTATTGTGCTACTCTGTTTAAAACTAGTCCTACGGCTTTGGAATACAATAAAATAACATTGACAGTCTAAATAATTTACTTATTTCGGGGAAGGGGTGGGGAAGAGATTTGAAAGGGTATATCTTAGGTACGATGAAATTCATAGCTAAGCAGTTTTTCATGTTTTTTTCGTTTGAGTGTGCACTTTTCTATTCTTCATTTGCCGTCATTTTTGCTTACCGTGTGTAATAGGAGCTTTTTAATTTTTTGTACGAATGCACTGCATGTGATGCTGGTTAATGTGTTTAACCATGTTTCAGGATATATCACAGAACAGATAAGTTATACTTTATTTTTTATTATATTGTAACTCGAGAGATTAAAAATTTCATTTTGTTTTTATTATTTATTCATTTCTTTTCTTTCTTTTTTTAAGTGAAGGTAAACAATATGTAGGTGAAAAAACACGCCCTTTCTTTTCAATAAACCGCTTAACAACGCGCATCTGTGGAAAAAAATGGTGGCCCTAAGGGGGGGAATTCGAAACGTTTCTTTGGGAATTAAGGGGCTAATCCTATAGAAATTCTACTTTATTTCTCAAACCTATTCCATGCATTAAAAAAACAAAACAAAAATAATTCTTTCTCTGGAATTGTATTATCCACCGATATTTGTGTCCCTGTTCGGGCGTTCCTTTTGTGGCCGCGGTAGACGAGTGGTCAAGGTATCGGATCGTGGCTGGCCTTGTCACGAGACCCGCCGTGTAGGGAAGCGATGCACGTTAAATCTGCCGAGAGCTCAAACGTCCTCTTGTTAGTGTGGTGTGGTAATTAGGAGAAGTGGTGCCAGCTCAGGTTTCGTCCACGTCACTTGACCATGGTTCAAAATTACGCGGTTCGTCACCAAAAGCCCTCGTGTAGCTAAACAGTGCGACGTTAATATTCACTCACTCATTCACCCGATATTTAAAAATATGTAAAATATTTTTTAAAAGTCTAAACATCCACAAATAAATAAATAATAATAATAATAAAAACAGACATAAATACATTTCGAAAAAACGGAGAAAAAGTCTAATTCCTGAGGAATTATTTACTACTTTTTAGTATGCACTTTATTGCATTCAAATCGATACACTAGTCTAAGTTTAAGGAGGAGAGTAGAATTTCCACAAGAATAACATTACGTTCGCGAATTCGAAATGATGGGAGCCTTAGTGTAACATATTCCTGCCTAAAGTGTACGATTCATCGTAAACTCCATTTCTCCATTATAATCAATACATGCAATGGAGAATTTAATAACAGATCTTCACTTCGTCAAAGAGGGTTTCGTTCCTCGAATGGCCCAACTCGATCCTTCATCATCGGAACATTTGGCGAGATTAAATGCATTTATCTCAGGAAGACCATAATGCATTTACATGGAAGCCAGCCTGTGCAGCCATTATTCATGGCGAGGACAAGGAGGTGCAAACTACGAATGATGGTAATTAGAGGAGCGTGGAAGTTGGGAAGCGAGTACCTGAGCAGTGGGCCGGAGTAATAATCATGGGAAGAGATCATAAAACAGTGGGAGAGCTATCGCGGTCTCCGTGGGGTGTTGGTGATTACATGGTGTTACGCACAGCTGCTAGAATTCGATTTGCCGGTATTAAGAGAAAGTCTGTAGAGGTTTCATTTGATTTTTTTGCGGCATTAAAAGAATTAAATACCATATATACTTTTTTTCATTTGTGTAAATTGTTTTTACTTCAAAGACATTTAACTTTTTTTTTTTGGAGGGGTGGGAAGAAATTATTTATTTATTTTGATGAGTATATTAGGTTCTGCTTTCAGAGTAATAAAATATTAATAATCAGAATAATCTATTAAAACAGTGGTCTTCAAACTTTGTCGCGAATCAAGGAATCCTTAAAGTTCTTAAGGTTATTTATGATATTTAGTGTCACTTAAATTAGAATACGAGTATAAAATTATTTTAAGAATATTATTACAATAAAAAAAATTATTTAAATACAATATTTTGACAAAAAATGAACATAGAATGACCCATTTTCAAAGCATTCTCCTTTTATGAAAAATGCTTCTATAATAATAATATTTTGCCTGAATATAGCTCAGACCTCTGTATACAGCCAGAACTAGGATTTTTATATAACTTAGAAGTGGATTTATCCATAGCTTAGTACAACAGAGAGGAGAAATTTTAAGAAAAAAACACCGATAATTATTTTAAATGGTAGTAACTCTGAAAATAATGTGAGATTTCCAAAGTACCTAGTTCAGGCCCTCTGGAGAAGTCATTGCTTTATATAAGCGTTACTATTATTATAGAAGCATTTTTTTATAAAAAGAGAACGTTTTGAAAATAAATTATTCCAAGTTAACTTTTTGCCGAAATGGTACATTTATAAATATTTTTTTTGTCATAATGTCCTTAAAACAATTTTATACATGAATTCTAATCAAAGTGACACTAAATATCATGAAAATTATCCATTTATGAGCTTTCTTAAAATCACGGTTCCGAACGCAGTCGGATACCTTAAAACTAACTCAAAGGTGTTTTAAGGAACCCCATTCCCGCTTCTAGAATACATCTTAACATAATATTTAAAGTACATCAACATGTTATAAGCATTTTATGTAAAGACAATGAAAGGAAAGTATTGCATTTGTTATTCAAATTTTTTTTTTAACACGATATTAATAATTATAAAGTCAGGTTCTATTGTTATTTGTAAACATATTTGATGTTCAGTATCTAATATACATATAAACTTTTTTTTGCTCCCACAAATGTTGAAAACATTTTTTGGCACAAATATGTTGCAGCGTAGGACATTAAGTCTGTTATAACTTTAGCAGAAATTAGAGGCTATTTCATGTAAAAATTTTAACCAAAAATCATTCGTATCTACAATTTAGCACAGAATCTGGCGATAGTTCAATTGGTTGCTCTTGTTTTTCAGTGATAAATCCTGATTTTTACTGAAATATATAAATGGATATGGGATTCTTCTGGTTGAAAAACAAATTCCTCATTAATTGTAAAATATTCTACCAAGTCGTTCAATCTTGTTTAAAAATTAAAATTTAATTAAAATTTTGGCACTTTGGTTAAGAAAATAGTGGCTACCTGAGGAATCTCTGTCAAAGTTCCAGGAAACCTATTCTGGAGACTTCTTCCCTAAAGAATACTCTTTATTACATATTAGAGGAACTATTCAATACTCCATCACCCCTTTTTGAAATAAAAATGAATTTTATATATTTATAACATTTAGAGTAATGTTTTTGTAAATAAAATGTATGTTATAACGTATATTTGAAAGCATATACATTAGGGTGGATCGCTTAGGGATCGCTTTTTTCTCGCACAGGGAGAAAAAATTACTGTCTATCGGAATATCTGCGGAAAAGATGTTCTATGTTTCGGTACAGAGATTTCTAGAAAAATAATTAAAACTATCTTTCAAAATTCAGTATTTCCGCAAAGGTGCTCCATTTCTGAAAAAAGTGGAAAAAATGTTTAATTTTGGATTCGAAATGATTGTTTTTTTACATTTTAAATATTCAAAAGTGATGATTATTGATTAGTGGGAATAGTACAATGTAATATTGCAACATATCATAATCCAGCTGTCTAACTCCTTTTACCGTCTGATGAGTTCTACACTTTTTTCCATTTTCCGCTTTATTGTTCACTGTAATTTCTCTCGTCAGTGGGTTTATTTTTTTTTAAAAAAAATTTCTGAAGATTGGCTGTTAGATGCATTTGATGTTTTTTCTTATAACTGTTTAGTACGTGCTCTCATAGCAATAAATGTGGAAAAGTACTAAAATCTCTGTTTCATTTTCATAAAAATTTATTTTGACTTAATTCCATTAAATTCTCAAATACCTAAACTTCATCTCCCCCTGTGGCAGTATTTAATATAAAAATTAGTTTTTTTTTATTATATATTTCCCCCTTTATTTATTTATCCGAAAACCTCTCTCTTCCACATGGTAGGTTTTTGAAATTTTGAAAAAAATTTTCGATCCACACCAAAATAAATTACAAGGTGTCAATCTCGAAAAAATAAGTATTGGGAAAAATTTCAAGAAGAATACTCTTTCAATGGAATTCAAGATACGTGAGGCTTTATACAACATTTTCCTCCATTTTCCTTTTTGTCATCTATTGAATTTCAACAGTATGATATCAAGTTTTTATATTCTAAAAATGGATTTCTTAGAGCGTGATTCACATGGATGATGCTGAAATTTCTTATTTTTAGACACTGATCAAAGGTGCAGCATTTTTAAAGACAAAAGTGAAGTTAGATTTTCAACAGCTGGTGTTATAAAAACGGTGAAATATGCTAAAGACAACTATAATAAGACAATGTGAGCACCTTTCTAATAATGAATTAAACTTAAATAAGCAAAAATATTTATCACTCTACGCAAAATAAATTTTTATAAAATAATTTATCTGAAACTTTTGTTGTATTAGAAATAAATTTCATTGCCCTTTTAAGGGAAGACAGTACGATTCAATTGACAAAAATTGGTCAAAAAATGAAATCTAATTTTTTTTAGCCTAAATTATTCTTTATATACTTTCCTATAACCATACACAATTTGAAAGCTCTAAACTTAAAAAACGCAGAAATATGATAGCTTTTACGTTCGTTTTTATTCACATCCCTATGGCACAAATCAAAATTTTAAACTTACTTATCTCAGAAAGAAACAATAACTAGTTTGTCTTCATTTAAAATGCTAAGGCTTTTTTTCTATTGTGCCTAATACTTTGATTACTTTTTACCTATTGCTAATAGTACATGTAACAAAAGTTGGTATGCATTTTTGAATCAAAGCAATACTTATTTCTTTAAAAAAAATTGAACTCAGAATTTATAGTTTTTTTGAGGAATTTTCAATAAGCATTCATAAAAAGAAGTATTGTACGAATACCAATTATGTTATCGCAAAACCCATACCAACTTTCATTTATACGTGATTTGATTTACTTGTAAATCAATTTCATGCATGTACGTAAATTCTTGGAGGAGTAGCATTTTTCAAACACTTCACAAAATTTTTTTTCTTTAAAAAATTATATGGTTAGCTTTTTATGAAATTTTGAGCATAAAATCTGTTTTACATAGTATACGCACATAGGAGGCAATCAAAAAAAAAAAATTCTGAAAATCCTTATATTAAAAAATTTAGTGTAAATCGTACCATGTCCCCTTAAAATTATTTTTGTCATTATACATAAAAAATAATAAGGACTCAAAGTTGTTTCTTATACTCTACCATATACTTTTAAAGTCTTTATTACGGAAAATATATGTGGCAATAGTTTTCTTCTTTATTTATTACATTTTTATTACCTATAAATGTAAAACTGATAACACATTATAAGTGGATATAACTTTCCTATTTTATTTTAGATCTTTAATTGGTTATATCGCGAATTTGATAGGACCAAGATAGCCTAGTGATCCTGGTTACGAACTCGTGGTCCGCGTTGTCGAGTCTTTATTCCCTGATGCCACAGAAGAAACTCCACATAGAAGGGCTGATGATGTTTAAACTGTCGTAGTTCAAAGACCTAACATTGAGGGTTATGTGGAAGTCAGGAGAGTGAGGTGCCGGCTCAGGTGTCATCCTCGTCACTTGACCGAAGTTCAGAATTATGTCATTTATAGTCCTTGTGTTACTTTAAGTGAAACGCTAATGAACACTTACTCAAATTCGACAGAAAAACAAAAGCCATTGTGAAATAAAGTTTTTAATTTGAAATCACAGATAAGTTGAAGTGTTGTTCAGACAGGCAGTCAATACGTTTTCCACAATAATTACAACAAAGAGTATGAAAGAAGTCATATATTTTTTCTTAAATTTAGTTTTAAAAGTCGAATTATGTGTCTGAGATTTCTACAACCTTTTCAGAAAAGTAATCACAAAAGTTTCTACAATTCTTTTATAGGAAACCAATTAAATTAAGTTTAAGAAAAATTTGAAGCTTTCGAGGATTCATCTGAGTGATGTTTTGTAGAATGTGGAAGTGAAATAATAAAATTTGATTTGCACATCATCAATCAGATTCTACAAAATTTTCAAAATAATAAAACAGAGAATCAATCACATACAAATGAACAGTTTCCCATGAGCTTCAACTAACAATTTTTAAAAAAAGTTAAATTTCTTTTTAAAGATCTTTTTTTAATTAAAAATTAATGAAAATAAAAGATTTAAAATCTAAATGCCTTACCACAGCTATGAAATATTTGTATCTAATATTTCTGTCTATTTTTAACACTCTAATTTCCTAATTAGAAATGGTTTCCCAAAGTTATTAAGTTAATGAATATAATAATTAGTTTGTCTTATCTCTTTAATATTTATTAATTTCAAGTCATAATAAGAACTTGAATGTTCTAAATTATATGAGATTGCAAAAACAGTTTATAATAACAAAATGCAAAAAGCAGTAAAAAAACTGATTTCTCCAAATCACTGACAGCAAAATTTTGGCATGAATTAGAGGAAAGGTATACCGAGAAAATTTCAATACCAGGTTTTCTAAAATTATCTGAGTGAACATTTCCTTTTTAATTAAGAAGCTTTTTTTTATGTTTCACTTGTATGTAACGGAATCTTTGAACTCGATTTTTACCTACTTCAAAAGGTCAGATTAATTCGAAATTTTACACATTTGTCAAGGACGATGGCAATACAATAATTGAATAATTTTGTTTCCTTGTCCTGATCAGGATCTTCAGGATTAATGATTCCTCATTTCCAGATTTGGCGATTAAAAGATTAAGTTACAACCCTAAAGCAAATACGCTATGGTTAATACACATACAATAAAAAAAGTGTTCTTATATGAATGACTTTTCACCTTCTTTCGAATTAAATTTTTCAAACTTAGCCTTCCTGATTTCCTTCAGTTGGCTAATCTAACATTTTGCAAACCAAGCCGTCAATGGGTATTCCAAATTCTAAAAAATGACGCATTTCAGATTAGTTCATCAATGAATAAATGATAGCTAAAAAAATATAAAAAAACATGCTTTTATTGTACTAAAAATAAAAAATATAGTTTCAAAAACTAAAAAACACGCTTTTAAAGTGAATCGAACTAAAAAGTAAAAAAATAATTCTTAATATAAGAATAAAATGATTAACGAGAAAATTAAAGTCATAGTGGTAAAAGTGTAGTACTTTGTACTACATTTTTACTCTAACTTTGTATTTTGGAATAGAACTAGTAAGAAGTTAAAACAATTGACATCAATTACCCCACAGTTTCACCTCATTGACATTAATTTCATCGTTAATCATTTTATTCTTATATTAAGAATTATTTTTTTCTTTTTATTTTGATTAACTATAAAAGTGTGTTTTTTAGTTTTTTTAAACTATATTTTTTAAAATACCTTTTCGAAAAATCTATTAAACACGACTGCTAGGAGATCCGAATTAAAGCATTTTATGCTAACCCCACGAAAAGCTTGTAACAGAATAAATTATCAGGGATAAGAACAAATAAAAATGTTCATAGCAGAAGACTATTGCTTGGTTGAAAAAAAGATGGCCCTGGTGTCGAGGTGTTCGTTTTAATGAGTTTTGGATTAATTAATTTTTAACGGATTTGCAGCGGGACAAAATGCGTAATCTTTTCTATTCTTTTTAAATCACATTTTTACAGATATTTCAGAATGAAAAATTCCAAGATCTTAGAATGAGCTCGGATTCTTAATTTCTTTCTAGTTAATGCATTGTGATTTTTATAGCATGTATTTGTGCTTATTACAGTATTATAATAAAATTGATAATAGTAAATTTCATTTGAAGTTCGTAAAATAAATTCATTCTCTTATAAAAAAATGTTAGTAATACTAACTACAGGATAAGATGAAAGGAGTAGAAATACTTCAAAAGAAAGTGCTCAATATCGACTTCGTACTACTGCAATCACAATAATGAAAATACATGAAACAGTTTTAACAACTTTTTGATTGTTACAAAGTCACAAAAATACATTAAAAATTCATACTCCAAAGTAAAATAAAATTTATTAAAACTAACAATGAAAAGTATTTGAGAAATAGAGGTTTTATATTCTTACCGATTTGACAAATTCTTGGTAGTAGCGAATGTTTTTGACGCACATAATTATCCACACATTACAGGTTACAAAAGATTACTAGGTCAAACGAACTTCACAAGTTTAAAGGAAGTAACAGAAATAATGAAAGTGAAACATTACTTCTTCAATTATTTCTCTTTGATTTCTGCGAACACGCACATGGTTAAAATTTTTTTAAATCTTCATTATTAGCAGACGATTTTTAGACAAATGAAGTTGTATGTTATTTTTTGAACTTTTCAGAAACAAAATATGTTTTATTAAGGAATATTAAACAAAAATCACTATCGTTTGGAAACAGAATTTTTTTCTAAGTGTTTAACTATTTTTTTTTACTTCTAATAAGCTGTATATTGACAACTAAGCCTGTGCATACAAGTTAAGTTCCAAAATGTGAGAGCCATTTCGTGATTGTAATCTGACGGTAAAATCTTCTGTTGCAATTAAAAAAATAATTTTCCGTTAAAATTTATATGTATAAAAGAATCAAATTGGATTTTATTCGAATAACTTCAATTACCGTACTAATGGACTCGATTCATCTGACGTCATAATCACATGATGCTGCGCTAAACAAATAGCCACGTTTATCAATCGTGTTTGATTCGAATGAGTATTTTGGTGGCATTTTCGGATTTGCATCTACTATCATATTACCAAATGAAATACTGTAGCGTATTAAATTGCCATAATGACTGTAGAATGAAAAGTTGTTTTCGGTTTCCACTGAAGAATCCATATTTATTAAAAACAAGTAATATAAAATTTTTTTTAACTTAATTCCTACTTAGATCAGCAAAGAAAAATTTTATTTTAGGTACTTTTTATTAAATAGTTACAATTAATATAAATATATATATACATAGGACACAGAATCACGACATTATAAGTGGTCATTAATTTTTATTAATTATCATTAAAGTATCGTATTGTCATCCAAAATAATCGTGTATATAATATTTCAGTTCAACTGAAAGCTGTAAAACGTGAGAAAAGAGCCTTTTCAAGTTTTGACACAAGTCGCCAAAAGGGTCGCTAAGTCGCCAAAAATGATGCCAACGTTGTATTTGTAATTCTTTAAATAATTAGTTTTATATAATCAATTAATTTTTATTGAATATAATTACTGTATTGTCAACCAAAATAATCATGTATATAAAATTTCAGCTCAATTGAGCGCTTTACAATGTATTTTATTAACGATTGAAAATTCCATCAAGATAAACAAATAAATAAATAAATAGAGATTGTGAGCTAATAGTAGGAATTGAAAAATGGATTCAAAACTTAGAAGTCACAGAAATTAAAAGATGTTCCAAAAGACATTTCGACTGAAATGTGAGTACTTTTTAATTATTTCGGTACTTGCGTACTATCACAGCAATCACCAACGTTCAAGATAACTCGCCAGGTTGGTGGCTCTGAATTCACACGAGTCGTATGTGCTGAATCGGCAATCATGTACTTCGTTTCACATAATTTTGCCAACAGATTGTAATAAGACGTAAGTACCACTATTTCATTTTCAATATCTTTTGCTTTTATGAAATACGGTGATGATATTTAAAGTTTTAAAAACGGTCTGAAATATTTTCTGAGCACTTAGAATTTAAAGAATTTTAATTTTACAGTCCTAAAGAAATACGTAAGTTAAGTGTAATAGGATTAGATGTCATTGTTTAGTTGATAATCACGTTATAATCGGCAAACGATCACAGTGCCCTCCGGTGATGAATCGACCTAATTGCTAATTACATGTGTTTTTTTTTAACACCAAACGGCAGTCAAATAACTTAATTTCGAAATTATTTGGTGAAAGTAAGACAAAGTTATGTTTTTGATGAAAATTTGTATTTTCAGGAAGGCTAATAATTAAAATGAACACATAACAATATTTCTTAACAAAAATTAATGAGGAATTAATCCTTCTTCAATCTTCATTTCTAGTCTTTTGGTAGGTTTAAATAATGTAATTACGAAATGCGAGTAAATGAAATAAAATTAATGAAATACTATTAAATCAAATACGTTAAAGAAAATAATTCAATCATTCAAACAAAAATTAGGTTCGAATACAGTCTACATTATTTTTAAAATATACAATGATTTTGCTTCCAATAAAAATTTAATTAACATCATACTAATAAATAATTTAACTAATTTAATATCAAATCAAATAATAAAACCAATAATTTTTAAAAGTAATGTATAAATGTACTTAAAATATATATTAAATATTATAAGTTATTCACTGACGTTTTTAATTTCTAAAATATAGAATGTTTTATGTGAGTTTTTAATTAATTTTTTCTTTCTTTCCTCAGGAAATTAAAAAAAAAAAAAAAAAAAATGACAGTGATACATATTCATGATTTTAGAAGAAAAGTGATACAAATTTCTTATTTCAAAGTTATAGCAAATAAATTATGATATTATGGAGTTAAACACAAACATGCATTTATGAAATTCTTCAGTTATCTTCTACAATTACACAAATAGCGCTGTGTCATCATTTCAGTTTTTCCATTAGTTATAATAAATATCTTTTGTTTTTGTCCTTTTCTAAACTTTTCAATTTCTTATTTTTTCTTTCCTGGGATAGCATTAATCTTTTTACTTTATTTTCTCCGTTATAACATTGTTTTTTATTTTTGTTTTACAATCATATAATAAAAATTCTTATTTCCGCTGCAACCTCAACTAATTTTTTTTCAGTGGTGCCATCACGAGTTTAAATACATTTCCTCCCGTTTTATATTATAGCTATGAGCTCCTCTCTTCATTTTCCTCATCTCTGTTTTAAGCTTCTTTTTTCTGATTTTCCAAAGTAATAAAAAATTTATTTACTTCGGCTTGTCATTGTAAAAATAAATTTATAATTTTTTTTTATTTATTTGAATTTTATTCAAAACTTCAGATTCTACCAGTTGTGCTTACGTTTTTTAAAATTAGAGCCAGAAATATAAAATAATTATACAGGGCACCAAAAGTTCATTTAAACTTTAAAAATTCATAAAAAGTAAGAAATGATGATAAGAAGATAAGTTGAAACAGTGTACCACATTTTAAAATATTGTTGTTGTGATATCATTTAACTTTGGCGACGCTATTGAAATGAGTTGATAATTTATAAACTTTATATTTAATGTAATTATAATATGTAGGGACCAGGAGAGTAAATTATCAATTATTACATCTAAAAAAATTTTGCATTATTAACAATTTTAACATAATTGTTATTAATTTTAAAAAATGGGTTTCTCTTGAAAACAGAACCTCTACGTGCAACATGGTAATGATTTTGAGAGCATCTCAAGACACAACTATAATAGTTGTTCCAATTGAAGGCTATTTAATTCATTATTAATCGAATGATTTTGTTGTATATGTAACTACGCAGTAGACGTGACATATCCTCTCATATTCCCCATTTAATCATACATAATAATTATTTACACCTACAGTAGATAAACGAATATTGTGAATGATTCGTGGAACAATGGAAGAGAGATTTATGGTAAAATAAATCACAATACTTGATTCATCATGCCAATGGCCATTTCAGGATACTCTTATCTTTCAAGTGAATACGTGTACTACAAATAATAAATAATTCTGTGGTAGCTGTATTTTTGTTTGGGAAATGTTCTGTAATTTAATATGATTTGAGACAAACGGAACTCTAAAGCAGGAGATGTTCTCATTGGCATCTGAGACCGTTGACTGTAGCAGAAACCATTTTCAAAGATGCTGACTATCCAATAGACCAGTGCTTCTCAAACTTTCAATACTGGCGCCCCCCTTTTCAATCACAATTTTTATCGCGCGCGCCCCCCTTATACATTAATAAATTACTGAATTCAATAATAATGCACTTTGACGCTAAAGCTACAATACACGATCTTAATTATAAACC
>BMAV01005740.1:81910-93491 GCA_019973955.1 Trichonephila inaurata madagascariensis | reverse complement strand
GGTCGCAAATATTGAAACTTTGAGAAGCACTGTTTTAAGAAATTATAACATCCGTGTAAAAATTTTTTATAGCGTGTCAATAATGGAGAGTAAAATGGGTGGTCTTAATGGCTTAGCTATTTATTTTTTACACATATCGAGAGTATATTTATATTTATATACATATGAGTTTTTAAGTAAACAATTTCACGATAAAATTTTCAAAAGTGAATTGAGGTGTAAGACAATATAATTCGTTCTTAAAGTAATACAATTTATTTTCTTTGCTCTGATTCACCATGATAGCCCACTACTCTAATGTTTGCAATGTTAAATTATTAAATTGGAGAATTAAGAAAATAATATTCGAAAAGTACTAACTAATACAAAAATTTTAAGTTCAAAAATCATTCGATTCAAAAATGTTCCGAGAAGGAAGATAAACGCGAAGAAACTGTTCCTGAGATAAAAACAAGAGCTTCATTAATGACCTAAAGCTCTTATCAATTAGATTAAATGTCACTTCATTGTTGTATACTCGATTATATATAAATTTCTATAATAGATCAATGGATTTATAAGAAATAATTTGTTGTTTGCATACATTGTTAATTCTATGCAAAGTGTGAATTAAACTTATAACAGTGTGTTTCCGTTTCATAGAATCTAATGGGATTATTTTGTGGTAAGACAGAAATTTATCCATTTTTCAATGTTCCAAAATACAGCAATTAAGGTCCTGTTTTTTTCCCTTTATGTTGTCTTACAAGACTTGGTCCGGAAATATTTCATCATAAATATGTTTCACCCTGAGCTTTGTGCTGAAAGAAAATCAAGAAATTATTAATTGCTTCATATCATTTAATTATTTTTACTGTGTGAAAAACTTAAGACACTAATTCTTGTATAGCTATCCTAATCAATTTAATAAGGAAGGAGGGAAAACGTACTTTAATTAAAAAACAAAAATATACTATTTAAGTGTAAAATATAAGCTATATTGAGGTTATTTAAACGTTTGTAAAATTATGCTTCTTTTGTTCTGAAAGTACTATAAATTTGAAATGAAGCGGAAGAAAACAGAGAAAAATAAAAGGATAATCATGTATTATCATAATATTGTTAATTAATTGTTTCATTTATTATATACCCATTTGTAAACATATAAATACAATGAAATAAAAGAATATAAAGTAAAAAATACAATTAGACAGAAGTATAGAAAGTGTACATAGAGATATTTTACGTTAAAAAAAAAAAAACCTACATTACCTTTCATCACTAAAATGCGAGATACTTTAATATCAGAAGGAATGTTAGAACAATATTAAGAAGAAATATTTACAAAATTAGTGTTTTCTTTCATACTCTTATTACTGTTTTGATAATATAACAAGAAATGCAAAAAAGAGATCCATGTGCAATTACCGTTTTTCTCATATAACACCATAAAACAAAAAGAAATTTTGCTAAATTTATCGCATGTAAGGAAAAAAAACTATATAATTATGAAAATATAAATAATATTCTTTTTTATACATCATTTTGAGTTTTGCAGTGTAAAAGGTGTAATAAGAGCTTCTAAAAATGAACAGAGATTGATTTTTGGTAATAAATGAATTCTTCTACAAGTATATATATATATTTAAAGTGGCATGTTTATAAAAATTTGAAACTTTTGATATGCATCATACATTAATTAACCCATTTTATTCCGCTGTCCTATTTAGAGGACAGCTGAAAAATATCATGTGGAATTCATTACATTTATGTTGCGAATATTTTGTCCATTGGAATATGTAGGGATATGTATTCCCTTTTTCTAGAGTGAGTTATGTGTCTTTCCCCCTCCCCCTTCCTCTGGACATTTTGCATATTCACTGCATTAGTGGGCTTGATTTGTATCATTTCCTTGCGGTTGCGGAATTCTTTTTCAGTTTACTTTGGACACTTGGTGGAGTATTTTTTATGTGATAGTTTTCCCTCGATATCATCCAGATGGTTAGTTAGAGCTAGATTTTTCTTAGGTTATTTTTAGCGCATTATATTTTTAACTGTCCTCTAAATAGGACAGAGGGACGATATGCATGCAATTCACGCGTTCTTTCTTTCTTTATGAATAGGAGTAAAAAAAAAATGAATTTTCCTTCTAGAGTTTCACCTCTTCTGAGTTATGTCAGTGCAAAGGTTTCTGAAGTTAGATGAAGCATTATAATTATTAAATAGTTTCGCAATTCAGATGAGATTGACGTTGAAATTGCTGTGTTACCACCAGATGCCAGTGAACTAACTGAAGAAGATGAAGGGGATGAGAATGAAGTAAATACACATGAGATTACAGAAAACAATGTTTCTGGGTATCTGGAAGTTAGAACTTGAGATGGTTTCCAGCCTGAACAGAGCTTTACTATTTCGACAACAAAGAACAGAAAAAATCTAAAAGACATCAGTCAACTTGGATAAAGAATAAATCACCACAATATATAAAATGGATACAATCAATTACAAATGATTTGCTCAATCAAATGGTCACTGCATTGAAAGTAAAACTCCATCAGAGCATTTTGAGCAGTTTTATTCCTGTGAAGTTTATGATCTCATTGTAAGAGAAACTGTGCGATATGCAAAAGATGTAAAAAAACGAAGACGGTTTCTTGATCACTGCAAACGAAATACGTGTTTTTAAAGAAATTTCGCTTCTAACTTGCTATCATTCAAATACCTGTGAACGTGACTATTAGTCAGATGCTGAAGACCTTGGCATTATCCTGGTGAAAAATGACATGTTACGAAATCTTTTTCGAAAGTTGTTATCTTGTGTACAGTTTGTAGGCAATAGAACTTTAAGTCAGTATGCCCAGTATCGCGATCCTTCAAAGTAAAACCTTTGTTTGCCATACTTAATAATCATTTTATGAAATTTGGAGACGAGTATGAGGAAACAAAGATAAAGTTAACGTGAAGAAGTAAATTTGATAAAGTCTTACAACAAGCATATGGGCGATGAGGATCACCACGACTGGTTGGCTGGACTTTATTCCATTAAAATTCGTGGGAACAAAGTAGTACTGGCTCCTTTTTATACGTTCATTGAATATAGCTATGGTAAACGCACGAAACTCTCAACAAAGATGAAGTCCTAAACTAGAAGGAGTTCCAAAGAGGTGAAACGATAGTTTTTATCTAAAAGAACTGTGCTAAAAACGAGAGGTAGACCTTAGATCTCGACTGTACCTTCTGGTGCAAAATAAGACATCTGTAAAGAGAGTAATGGTCAATTTTGACTTCGAGCGAGAAGAATAGTCTTTGTCAAAGAAAGAGCTGCAAAGGGAAACCAAAAACATACTGTGGCATATGTGACAAAACACTTTTTCAGGCTTGCTTTCAACCTTTCCACCAAGATTAGAGGGAAATTCATCTAAAAAGTTAACTATCTTGTAAAAAAGAAAGTATTGTTCTAATAAAGTAAAACTTTGTACGCGGAAATCACTTTTTCTCATTGAAGAAAGCAGTAAAATATGTAACAGCAAATTTTATCCCCTTTATCTCAGTGTCCTATTTAGAGGACGGATCAGATTTCGTATATAAAATATTTTAAAAATTCAAATGTTGCTATATTTAATTTATTTAGATTTAATTAATATCAGAAAATATGATTCTTCTCAAATTTGAACAAAATAAGTAAATTGGGATAAAACGAGTTAAAAAAAATATTATCCAAAAAATTCCAAAAATTTTATAAGCTTAAAATGAATTAATAGTGGCATGAACAAAAAAATAAACAGTCAATGACACAAACTTGTGATTTATTATATTCCACTAATAAGATATGAATTTTTTTGCAATTTTTATTGACTGATTTCAAAGTATTGCCATTAGCAGCGCGCAACAAATCTATCTATATGTGATTTCTAACCACGTTTTACTAAGAAGCATTGCAGAATCAACAGTTTGGATGGCAACTGTAATTGGTCTTTTGTCTTACCAGTGTCAAGAAATGGAGATTGCTAAGCAAAGTTTTTCTCATATTCCATAAAGAGAAGCTAAGATGGCCAGAGTTTGACTTTAGCAATATGCTCACAATCTGTTGTCATAAATTTTTAATGCCTTTCACATACATTGAGGATCTTGATGACTGTCGATAGTCAGAGATTTGTCGCCATCCATCCGGTATATTGGTTAAAGACATTGACTGCTGTGTCCTAGGGCCTAGGTTCAAATCCCGGAGAAGCCATGAATATTTATTGTTGTTGTTCCTAATGCCACCTGTCTGACGTAATCAGATGGAGGACCACGAAATTCATCATGGCAAGGGGCTAGATGTATGTCTGTCGTTGGCCTTAGCCTTGAACGCCATACACGTGATAGTACGATTTAGCTCTGTTCCACCCCAATTCTGAGGGAGGGTCAGGGCTTCCAACCTCTCATCCTCTGCCACCAACCTCACGAGAGGACTTGTGACTCGACGGCTGTTTAGAGTACCCCCTTGCCGCGAAGGCACTATACATTTATAAACATCCATGTCGTCGCCGGGATTCGAACCCAGGCCCTACGGCCCAATAGTCAGCATCGCTAACCTTTATACTAGATGGGCGACTGGATATTTGTAAATGTATAGGGCATTCGCGGCATGGGGGAACACTAAATAGCGGTCGAATTGCAAGTCCTCTCGTAAGGTTGGTGGCATGGGAAGAAAGGTGGGAGGCCACTGAATACCTCTAGGGTGCTCTTCCTCAAAAATGGGGTGGAATCGAGACATATCACTTGCTTGGTGCTCAAAGCTATGGCTAACGACAGGCGTACATCTCACCCTTTGTCGCAATGGATTTTGTGGGCCTCAATGTGTCACCGTCAGGCAGGTGGTATTAACAAAAACACAACAAAAGAAATTTACGTTCTATCTGTGCGGCAGATTTAAGTTCTATAAAAGATGCTTCATCTTTTTCTTGTTTTTGAGGTGAAGAGATTTTGAAAGGAGAATATTGCAACACTTTAACGTTGCGCTTCTTGTGTACACTTCATTAAAAAAACACTTTGATATTTTAATTACGGAACATAAAAAAACACAAGTGCATATCATTGTTTGTTTATTTTCTGTATCTTTTAATAGTGCAGAGATACATTTTGGATTTCTGTACATATAGAGATAAAAAAAATCAAACATTGATTTCATTTAGAAATAAGTTTAAAGATTTAATTGAGAAAAGGAATAATTTGAGATTTGAAATCATTTTTTTTTTTTAAAAAAATTTTGCTCGGTATTTTCTGCTCCCATTTTTAAAATTTATTCTAAAACAGCAAGATTGCTCTTTTACATTATAGATAAGGTTTTTGTTTTGTAAAGCTAGAATAATAATTTAGTAATCAGAATTATATTTCTATTTTCAATGAAGGGGATTGTAACATTGAATTTAATTGGAGCTTTCTAGAAAAAAATGCACGTTTAAACATTTTAATCATAAAAAGTTTAATTCGGGGAACTTACTGTCAAACTGAAGCCTGTTTCAACTGATTTTTCTTTAATTTCAGCTTTTACTGCTCTATACTTGTATTTCTGTCCTTCTGTATTGGTTTGCGTTTTAAAAAATTTTGTCCTAATTGGACTCAGATAAATATCAGGTACTTCGCTGGACTTTCCTTTAAATAAAAACATAAGAATATACATATAATTGTAACGAAAAATATTTTAAAGTTATTGCTTTTATAAATAAAATGAACTTCTAGATCAGGTTCTAAGTCAAGTTGTGACGGGTATATCCTCGTTCTTTGAACTAACTCTCTTGGAGAATATTGGGACTGTAAAATTTATTCTATTATAAACCTTCCCCCGAAGAAGAAGATGTGAGTATGTAAATTAAGACTTGTATATAAATATTAAACTTTCAAGTTAGAAGGAGAGAGAGGTGAGACTGCTAATGGATAGCACTGATTTATTAAACGGAAAGTGAAGCGTGAATACTTCGTAGCTGATTAATGTAATGTTAAATATTGGCGATTTGGCAACTAGTAATTAAATTGGATTAGGTCGCTTGGACTTAGAAGGTATATTGCCAGAACGTAAATGATCCGATTTATTAAGACTTCTCGTATCTCGTCTACCTCGCTTTTGCTTTCTATATTTATTCGTTGGTGAATCTCTTAGCTTGGTTAATAGAATTTGTTTTGTTGTTCATAATAGTAAATAAATAGATTTTATTTTTTGAATATGGATAATTTTCCTCCCACTCTCCCACACTAAAGGACTTAGCGGGGTGACCACTACACCGGCCCCACGTTGGGCGCTCTGGAAAAAATGAATTATTTTATGAGTTAAACACTATTATTCCTATTTCATCCTTATGTATCACAAGAGTGTGCAAATCAGCTGTTTTTACTTCATTATACTCAAAAAATTAAATCAAGCAATGCATGATTTTTATTTGCTGACGAAAATGAATAACTTGTTCATACATTTCATTATCTCTCTAACTCTCCCTACATGTATTATTCTTAAGCTATCAAAATCTTAAGAACCGCTGGCTTAAAATACGTAGAAGCATGAAATAACACCAGAGTAGAAGGAATAATCCAATGGTGTACTTACCTCCCAGACAGGAGATTATTACGCTTCCAAAATAAGCAACAATAAAGCATGTGATGAAGGCTAAGGTTGATATCCACATATAAGATACATGAAACGAGTCACTGTAGGAAGAATGTATGAAGTTAAAATCTTAATTAAAAACAGTTATGTTAGAATTTAAGTATTTCGAATGGAACTAAATGTAATGGAAAAATCATAAAATTGCTTTGTGTCATAAAATCAATTGGAATTCCAGACAAAACAAAAATGATTGCTGAAGGTATGTGTGAAATGTGTTTAAAAAATACATGACCTATATTTTCATAAAAATATTTTATTCATACTCATAAATAATCTTTATATTATTACCCTAGAGCAGGGATGGTGAACCTTTATGAATCAACATGCCATTTTTTTATTTATAGAAGTGTTTAACGGGGTAGAGACGTGCCATCAAATAATTTTGAATTTGAGTTTCTACTATTCAATACGGTAAGCAAGTTTTACTTACTCTTCAGTTTCCGGTCTTGAAGTGGAAGAAAAGGTTGTGTTGAAATAAAAACTTGTAGAGGAATATGAAAGGGTAGAAAATGTTGAGGAAGTAGATTCCGCTGCCTCTGATGGACATTCATTGGAGAGTGGAAGAAAGGGATATGGTTTAGTTTTGGGGCTGAAACTTAGATAAGCAGACAGAACCAGACTAACCAAAATTCCCAGAATTACTCCCTGAAAAGTATCAAATAAAAAGCTATTATTGAAAGATCAACTATTAAAATGATATACTTACAGACAACACATGTATTTGTTTAAAGGATTTTAACTGCAGAGTGGTTTCTTTTTATTATCGTCTTATATATATGAATTTGATAGATGGAGAATGCAAATTTGACTAAAAGAGAGAGAATTTTTTTTATAGTTGACTTTACACCGTATAAATCACGTTTTGTAATTTATTTTATACTAAGAAGTTAAAAAGGTAATTATTATATTAAATTTGAATCAGATGGACTCTCTAAAATTTGCATGGTAAGTTACTTGTTCTATAAGACATTCAAATTAAAGTATTATTTTTAATATTACACAGAATATACTTAAAAAAAAAAGTTCTTAAGTTTGTTAAAAAATTAAATTGTGAAATATACTTTTTACGTTAAAAAATTTCTTAAACGAGAATGAGAAAATAAGTAGTGCTTTCCCTCAGGACCCTCAGATTTTTTTGTTTTACTTTCTAGCTAAAATTTAAATTTAATATAGATAGGAAGTACTATTACAGCATTTTGTAGCTTTCAAAAGAGACAAAAGACGAGAAAAAACTTCTCTGCTAAATCTATTAACGTTCAATAATTAAGAAAAATAGCAATTACGGTTTAGGCGAACTGTACTTTCACCTATCGTGAGATATGTTGTAATACGAAATTGAATACCAAGTTTTTTCACATTACTAAAGGAAGCCATTTATCCTGTGTATTTTGATACTCTCAATTCTTCTGATGATTAGTCTAACTGGGGAGTTTTTTCAAAGGGTTATGTTTTGATATAGACTTTGCAAGAAAATGAACTTTTTGCTCTTTTATCCGTAATTAATGCATAGATAATAACTTCCAGCCAAGTAAATGAGGATTACCGAGAAACCTAATCGAAATTTGTGCTTCATACAATTTACTTCTCTACTAGACCGCTGTGCGACTTAATTGGTTAGGCGCTGACTTTTTACTCACAAGTTTGTGGATTCGACACCGGCCCAAGTCAGTGGATTTCCATGATGCAAAAAATCGACAGTCCATGTCGTATGATTATGTAGCATATTAAACGGAATTGGGTGTTCATGGAAAAATTAAAATTCCTCCCACAATTTCGTATCGTCAGAGCTCAGGAGATTCTCTCTGGGGAGGAAGCTGGGTGTCAACATTACAATGTGACACTTGGTCATAATGGTGTTACACTAAAAAGTTATGCTAGCTCTCGGTGACTGTATTAGATTTGCAATGGTAGCAACCAAATTTGAAAGAGAGAAAAAGTTTATTTCTCTATACCTATTGACGGAGAATATTGCACCCAGTTCACTATTTTCTGAGCGTTCGGAGACCCACCTTCTATTTGTAGAAAGCTTTAAGATAGGAAAACTAGCTTTTTTTCGCTATTTTTCTAGTGCTCAACGAAATAATTTTTTTTGCATTTATCTGAAAATCAATACACTGTTTCTGTTAAGTTTTCGTGAACATTGCACCCAGGTTTAATGCTAGAAAACTCGTGTTTTCAAATCTTGAATTTGAGCCAATCCTGAAGACATGGCGTGTAAAGTATTTGATGCGCATTGAATTTATCGAGGTTCATATGATTCATGTTAATTTAGCGAGCGTGGTGAGTAGCAAAAAAATGTATTAACATATTAACCTTTTATCTACCGCATTATGATTTACTGCAATTTTTTTTTCATGCAATATTTTTTTTTTGAATCACTACATTGGAAATTAAGGGATATACATAAATAAAACACTCAACTTTGGGAAATTTAATCCATTAGAGCTAATTAATTTTATTGGTACTTGAAAGTCTCGTTTGGAACTGCGAGCCATCATTCGATTTTTTAGGAAAAGAATGCTTCCGCCTCTACCATTCACAGTCAACTCATGGAATTTTATGGGGAAAAAGCAATGAGCAGACAAAGTGTAGCGAAATGGTGTCATTCTTTTCAATCAGGCAGACAGGGTGTTGAAAACTGCAATATGGCAGGGAGTGGCCGGCTAAGTTCTTCAATGACACGAATTGAAGGAATGATTCAAAATGATCGACTTGTAACTCTCAGTGAAATTTCGTCAGAGCTGGGACTGAGCTATGGTAGCATGCAGAATATTGCTTTAGATATGCTGCGATATTCCAAGACAGAGCAGTGAAAACATCCGCCGAGACCTAGCTCAACCGACAGGGACCTGATTTCTACCAAGACGGGGTTAAGCAAGTTAGTTTTGCTTTCGGATATATGTCTAAACAGACTTAGTGATTATGTCAAAATGTGATAGACACGTATGCGTCTTAATTTCCTTTTGTATTTTCTGTCTAATGTTAATAAATATTTCTATATTCGTCATGTAACCTTTTTTACTGATCACCCTTCGTATAAGTACCATCGGGAGATAAAGGGTTAAAATATATGGTGACGTATGCAATTATGTCTTAAAATAGTTGCTATTCTTAAAATTAGCAACTTCAAAAATAGTAGTAATAACATTGATTGTATATCCTAATTTATAATAATCTAAAAATACATTCAAATAGCTTAGAAATTTTAAAGCAAGATATTATTTTCTCTTCTTTAAAATCCATCAGTATAAAAACTGTTACGTTAATACTTCTTATGAAGAACACAAATGGTTTGCTGTAATTTCCTTCATGATAAATGCAATTAATATATCTGTAGCTAACTAAATTTAATATAAAAAAGTGAATATTAGAATTAATCATTTATCAATAATATTAAGATATGGAAAGAAATATTATGCGCATGTGCTTCTGGGAGCTTTCTATGAATTCGAAAGGGACACAGGACTCCTTCACAGGAAATTAGCACTCTGTTTCAAAGAAAGAGCACTGAAAATCATACATAACAGAGAACTCAAGTTTTTCCTGGTTCGACTACGACCCAATCTTAAATATTAAATTATGATGTTAACAAAAGAATATGAACGCGTGTACCTTTTCGTTTGCCCGGGTAGTACAAGCAGCGAGAAAAAAGACAGCCAAGTTGGGGCCATTCACCAGTCCTAAGATGATGATCGAAATCTTAACGAGATGTCCTAGAGAAGCGACGAGAAAGGACATTCCCACGCAGAGGACTCCGAACACGAGACCTGAGACATAGAACACTTTTATTATCATTATAGTTAATCTCTCGATTAACATACTAAGATATTACTTCTAAGAAAATACTATGCTAAGTGTTAATTGAAAATGAGAATGTGCTACATATTTTTTGCAATTGTTTCTGCTAACTATTACACTAAAGCTGAATCTTTATGGCTTCTAAACTATGAATACTCGAGATGAAATGGAAATAAGAAAATACAATTCCCATTAATTCACCATATTCTTAGGCCGAGGTAGCATTGTGCTTATAGTCACGAACTCGTGACCAGAATGTTGTGGGTTCGAGTCCTGGTGCCGCTGAAGACCCACCATGTACAGGGACTGATGCGCGTTAAATCTGTTGTACTCAAAGTTCTTCTATTGATGTTGTGTAGTAGTTTGGAGAGAGGGTTCCAGCTCAGGTGTCGTTTTCGTCACCTGACTAAGGCTTAATATTGCACGGTCCGTCACCCAAAGCTCTGGTGGGGCTTTGATGTTGATATATTCTAGGTAGGTTCACAAATTTCGACCCCAAATCACATTTTTCACTTTTCCCATTTTTATAAAATATGAATTTTTGCGCTTCTATTGGTGCAAAAATTATTATTCTACGTGCAGTAGAAGTATTTGTAATAATTTTTTGAAAATGCTTTCCACCTGTTAGAGTCCACCTGCCACGCCCACTAAAATCCATTTTTCTCAAAACCAACATTTTTACCATTTAAGGAACATTTGTTCCTAAACTACTGCATTTAACAGCTTATAACTTTGCATAATTAATAATTACACTCTAATAATACTTTAATCAAGGGATTTTTTCAAAAACATGTTCTGACTTAATTTATAGCATTAAACACCATAAAATTTCACTGTTTTTGAAAAAAAAATTGTGCAAAAAATAAATTTTTAAAAAATAACTAGACATCTCCTATCCGTAAAATCTCTGATTACAGTATGTCTTATGGTTCAAAGAATATTCGGTAAAAAAATTGGAGATTTTTATTCAATAGAATGTTTATCAATGTTACCTAAAAATACCTATTTTTAACATTACTGAGATATAGATCGTATTTCGTGAACCTACCCGCTTACGTAGAATGAATGTGATTCACAATTCTGGCTAGAATATTAAGCCTATTTTAGAAACACTAGGATTCTACGTTATGTGATACACACACACACACAGGTTTAACTAAA
>BMAV01005740.1:49234-79361 GCA_019973955.1 Trichonephila inaurata madagascariensis | reverse complement strand
TTTTAATCTAAAGTATTTATAACCGGTTTCAATTACCATAAACCTATTGTTTCCTCCTTAGAGTACAATTAATTCTCAAATACGAGTATGATTGTATATTTCGCACAAAAATATTAATTTATGAATAAGTAACTTTATAGGACAATACTAAAATATATCCCCTTGTTTTTTATTCACCGAACTAATTCCTGAAATAATATTACAAAATTTGAAGTTATCATTTTTATCGTGTGGTCATAAGCACACACACCTTTTTTTTCTGACATGCGCTTTTTTCTTTCGCCATGGACCTTGGCAAGGGTATTTATTTGAAGCACCTACCTACCGGTTCACAGATATGCCGTGGATGCCTTTGATCAGTGTTTCTCGACCTTTTTCTCGCTGCGGACACTGGTCAACGATTAATAAGCTACCGTGGCCCACTGAGTGAGAGGGGGCGTTTATTGTTCATATTGCAGATAGTTTCAACTTAATAATATTTTAATTGTTTTTGAAGATGCCTTCAAAATAAAATACAGATACACCAAAAAAGGAATATAAAGTAATTTTAACTCACTAGAATGTTAAATCAATGAAAACCCTGAGTTCGTTTCTTTGAAACCAGAAGGTTTTATTTGGGGTAATAGGAGACAATGACAACCGATGTCTGCTGCTTTTTGTCCAGTTTATTCTGCTCTATTGTTTTGGTTGTGGTCAATGCAAAAAACCCGTTTTACGCAGATATGTTGTCGGAAATGGCAATTGGAATTTAAGTGCAGAGGTGTCTATCTCAGGGTATTCCGAAACGACTTTAAGGTATCCGACTACGTTCGGTACCGTGATTTTGCAAAAGCGCATAAATGGATAATTTTCATGATATTTAGTGTTACTTAGATTAGAATACATGTATACAATTGTTTTAAGAACATTTCGACAAAAAACATTTATTTAAATACAATATTTTGGCAGAAAATTAACTTAGAATAATTTTTTTTCAAAATGTTTTCCTTTTGTGAAAAATGCTTCTATTATAAAAATATTTTGCCTGTGTATAGCTCAGACCTCTCTACAGAGGCTCAACTAGAATGTTTGAAATATATAACTTAAAAGTGGGTTTATCCATATTTTCCAACAACAGAGGGGAGCAATTTTAAGAAAAAAACGCCGATAATTGTTTCAATTGATTGTAACTCTGAAAATAATGTGAATTTTTCAAAAATCATAGTTGAGCCTCTGTAAAAAGGTCTGAGCTATATACAGGCAAAGTATTATTATAGTAGACGCATTTTTCGCAAAAGGAGTACATTTTGAAAAAAGGTTATTCTAAGTTAATTTTTTGTCAGAATATTGTAATTAAATAAATTTGTTTCGTCATAATGTCCTTAAAACAATTTTATACATGTATTCTAATCTAAGTGACACTAAATATCATAAATATTATCCATTTACACGCTCTTGCAAAATCACGGTTCCAAACGTAGTCGGATACCTTAATGCAGAGCATCGTTAGAGATACTGTCTTGTGAGTAGTTTTATGGCTACTGTCATTTACAATCTCTAGTAGTTGATCTTATTGAACAAATATGGTAGATTCGTCTGATTTGTTGACAAGTAGGTCTTGGATCTATTATTCCTTACCAATTCAAGATTTTTTTTTGTTTTTTTAGATTGGGTAGTAGTGCTCGAACTCCACAGTAGAGAAAAAATGGAAATAATTTAGTGTTCCTTGAGCTGTCCAGTACCATTTGATCCACGGAACGGTACCTTTCCACAGCCTGGGTTTTGGGGACTACTGCCTTATATTAATGGAATGAAAACAATTACTTGTTCGGGCCAGTCGTTAAATGATTTTATTCCTTCATTTTGTTGTTTGCCTCTTGCGGAAGTATGGGTCTCTGTAAATGTATTTACATTTCCTTATTACCGACACTTTTATTAAATATGCCTCAATTTTAGAAATGTCTTTAAATGTATCTGAAAAATTAATGTTTGAATAAACTATTCACACACACACAAAAAAGATTTCGGATTTACAGAATGTACATATTTTTCGGTTATGGTTTCGGTATTTTTCAATAAACGACTTATAGTTTAGTATCTTGTTTTCCCAAAGAATAAGGCCCGATCTTTTAATACATTAGGTGAAAAAGAGGCATTCGAGTTTATTTCCTGGAGAAGACTTGTTTCTTTTTGATGCATAATAATTTACATTTTGTTTTCACGAGTCATATTTATTTACAAAACAAATGGTTTCAATACAGTCATCACATCTTCTGCAACATGATCGTAGTACTTCAGCCCCCCAAATTGTGGTCTAATTTTCTTGCAACACCATTTCTTTTAATATTCACACTTTCTACGGGAACATATCATGTACATGTCTCCTACTAACAATACATTCGAAATTATAAAACCGGAATTTTTTCCCAAGAAGTCTTCTCCCATGTCACGAACTTTTCTTGTCGAGTTTCACAATGCTTCTTCACTGATTTCACTCCAGTCTCTTTGTGACGGGTACATGCGTCTTTTCTTTAACATAACCTTTGGTTTCTTTGGTGGCCAAGATTAATGACAACTCTTTTCCAACCAAACCCCAAGAAGCACAATGTGAACAAAAAATGCAAATAAGATAGCTTTTAAAAGAACAGAAGTTTCAGAAAGCGAGATGGCAATTTGGGGAATGTTATGTTTGGAAGAGATACAAGCGTGAATTGACAGCCACTCGTGAAGTTACCTGGAAAGTAAACCAGTAATACAAGATGCATACCATTGCACGCACGCCCAGACGAGTCCACATAAAGATTGAAACTAAGTTTGGGTTAAGGTAGGACTGATTATTTGATATTAGGACTTGTAATATTATTAGAAGTCAGAGTAGGCGGATAAAATAATTATAACTTAGAGAAAGTGGTCTAAATTACGTGATTCGGTTTAACTATCACTGTGTGTTGTTCATTTTAGATTCTCGCTTATTTAAATTTATCTAAATTGTTAGACATTTAAGTTCTATTCTTAATAAAGTCATATTAAGAATTTAAAATGTCTATTCCTTTTGCAAATCCTACATCTCTAACTCACGCTGACAATCAAAGATACGGTCACCAGAGGGGGGCGGTATCACATCTTTTCTGACCATTTATTTCCTTGTACAAGATGTCTTTGAACGACTTGTTTATTATAACATTAAATGTTTCGAGATGGGTTGTAATGCGAGATTTGAGCTTCTAGAAGACGGCGTTCATAAGTCATGAATTTATTGGTTGATTATTAATATGTCCCTCTGGAGTAAAACGAGTGCTGTTCATAAGTCACCAAATGTACCCTTGGGGTGTATCTGACACTTCAATGGTGTGGCAACTCATGAAATGGATTCTTGATAATCTTTTGATAATAATGGAAGGAAATATTAAGCTTATCTTTCGTATCCAATGGGGAATTCAAACAGATAGAAATTCATTTCGTTCTTAGTTAGACTAGTATTATAATCGGTATAAAAAGACTGTTCCGTAAAACTGAATAACAAAATTTTAGAAATTTAATGTTTCAGCAGAATACTTAAGAAAAGAAAGGAAATATTTCGTTTGGTTCAATGGCAACATTATTTGTTGTTCCTATACATTGTCACCACTGAATCATTTGCTGTATGTTGTCTTATCGTCTTATTTTGTATAATTATTGTAGTAGTTTTACGTGTTACATAATTATTGTTGTGTTACTGAAATCATTGAAGGGCAATTTTGAAATCACTATTTTTCAATGGGCATACAACTGCACAAAACATGCCTTTAGCTAATGAAATATTATAATAATATGTCCTTCAGCAATATCTGGAACCTGTTTGGCAGTCGAACTTAATTATAACTTGTTTAGGGGATACGTCTTATGTTACAAGAATCTTGAAAACTTATGCTAGGGCTTATGTTTCAATAACGTCATAAGCTCGGGTAAAGACGGTAAGTCTATATGTTTCACATAAATGAACTAATAAATTTAAGCTATTATCAACGATTTTGCATCACTCACTGATAATTTTGTTGTGGAAGACAGTAACGTTGTGACTTGGAAAGATGGGTTTGAGAAAGTCCTCTGATGTGACAGACGCTAGACTGTTGATGGAGGAAGATGCTGTACTGAGCGAGGCACTGAAGATTCCACAGATACACAGGCCTGGAAGTCCGGGAAAATCGCTTAAGGTTGTAGTGATGAAGTAAGGCAGCAACTGCAAAAATTCATACATATTGTGTATATTGAAGCTAAGCAATATTTTGGAGATGAATGCAAATTTTTAAAGATAGAAATATTTGAATTCATGTTCTCGTAAGTGAAGATGCGTGCTTTACAAGTTGATACCAAGAATAAAAACAACCGAACAGTACATTATGAAATTCATAATTAAGATAATATTATTTTTTGAGTATATATATATATATATATTCTACCTCTTATTTAAAACTATGTATTTGCATATTTGAAAAAAAAAATATGGGAAGAAAATATACGTGTGAGGGCTACATTCTTGTATTTAATTAAATGTAATATAAATTCTTCCAGTCCAGGTGGTATTAAAGTATTATTACTGAAGTACAGAATCTAGAATAATATTTTCTAGTAAATATATATAAATAAGCATGTTCGTGTATAGTAAAATTTTATTTCGCGAATTGACTACTTAAATTATTAAAGGGATTTCTTTATTAATTAAGTCTTAAAATAGTAAGGGATATGTATATAATAACAAAAAAATTAACGATATAAAAAACGTTTAATCCTTACTTGATCAGCAGATGCAATCGGACTGTCTGGAGAAGTGAGTGGATCACAGAATCGAAAATAAGCGTAAATGATGAGACCACAGAGACAACACAATAAATTGAATGACACCAACAAAGGAATGCTTAAAAAGGCTGCCCTAGAACAAGAACAGATTTATTTTTACTGTTGGAGATTATTGCCAAGGAATTAAAAAACAACCAATATCATTAATCCCATATTTTTATGATTCCAAGAATTAGAGATACAATTCGAATTATTTGGTTGGATTATTCGACATGGAATTCAACCGAATTATTCCCGGTTTTTTGTAATTTTCAGTGGTTTCAGGATCAGTGGGACCGAATGCCAGATGCTGAAATGCATCTGGCGTACAGTCCCACTGATTGCAATAGACGAGCCGCACAGAGGTTGTTCGCCGAAAATTACTGCAGGAAACAAACTCCTATCCACGCGTTCTTTGCACGCTTGCACCAGAAAGTGTCCTAGTGAGGATTCTTTATTGTGGACACACAAGAACGAGAGCGAAGAGTAAGAACGCTAAGCAAAGAAGATATTGTCCTGGATCTGGTACAGAGCAATCTCGGCACCAGCACGAGGGTTATTGCTAGTCATGTCGGGATTTCCTATATGACCGTCTGGTGGATCCTGTATATTAATGACGTGCACCCCGACACGCACCCCTATTGACCCTTCATTGTTCTTTTCTCTTAATTTTTTGCTATATTAAGGTTAATAAACATGTTTACTTCTCTTATTCATGTCCTGTCTTTTGTGTCATCACTACCACATCAGGAAAGTGTTTCCGTCCATTATTTGCTAGGGGCCTACCTCAGTATACCTGACCATTGAGCGCTGAGGTGCATGAGCATATGTCCCGTTCAGGCGTATGTCCCGAAACCCCCAGTTTTTAGTCCCTAAGCTAGCTTGGTTCTCATTTAGCGACCCTGTGAAAGGATGAAACGCTGAGTCGATCGTTCCCTGCCCAAAAATAGGAACCCGAACATGTGGTGTGGAAGCGCGTTACGTTACCACCACTCGGCCATCGGGCCTTCTAAGAGTAAGTACTCGTTCCAAAATTTTGCAAACATTGTATTGATACACTCTATATATAAAACTGATTATATCGATAAAATCTAATGTCTTGTAAGAAAATAAATATTTGTGGTTGGGGATTCACTCCAACCGATGTAATTAAAGTAGATCAGCATAATTTTAATGTTTAATACGAATAGAGTTAATTGCAGAACATTCGCTCAATATATGGCTCTCAGTCAGTGAACAAACACGTGGATCACGCATAGGAGAATCTGCTAAAAGATAGGAATTTTGGTATAAAATTATTATTTACAAATCCACCCACTAGATTGGTTAAAAGCTAGCATGCTATCACTATCGAAATCTGGACCATAACCGTTAAACATGGGAGGTTATCTTCTTGTCCTATCTAAGTGAAAATCTTCTCACACAATTACTATTACAGTATTTACCGCTTAAGATTGATTAAAACTGCTAAATTTCAAAATACGTGTTCACATTAAGTGAAATTTATAACTAAATTATAATCAAATTATGGTTAGGAACATTTTAGTAAAATGTTTTCAAATTAAAATATAATTATATGCAATTGAATCAAATAATTATCAAAAACTCTAAAAGTGCGAATTAAATATTAGAATTAAATTCTTTAAAATTTATTTCTTTTGTAATAACTTTTTAGATTACATTTGAATTAATGAAAACTGTAAATGTATAAAATTTGAAATAATTAATAGGATCTTGAAACGTGAAAAGGAGTCTTTTCACAATAAGTTTTATGTTTCACAATATGTAATATGATCTTACAATTTCGATTTATTCAAGTTCTTCAAGGTCCTGAGTCTCTGAACTTGAGTTTGAGAGCCTGCATAGCTGGACATGGTAATAATCATTCCTTGAGCAAATACACTGAACATCGAGTACGGCGCTTCCGGGTCCAAAGTAAATCTGAGAGATAAATAAAACTTTATTTATTTATTTTTTTGATTGACAGTAAAAAAAAAGTTATTTAAGATGTTGGTATATGATGATATACATTTAAGTAGCTCTCTGATGTAACACGGTAACTTTTGGAGACGAACCCCTCGTAATTTTAAACCTCCGTTAAGTTTCGAGAACAACACCTGAGTTGATACTCCCCTCTCCAAACTTCCATACCATGACAGATAGAGTACTTTGAGCCTCGTCAGATTCAACGAACAACGATCCCTATTAAAATCAGACACCACGGTTTGTCCCCCAAAATTTGTAATTATCTGGATCTTGTACTTAATTATATTTAAATTATTATACTTAAACCAGCTGGTATACTCGTTCTTCGCACGGGTGAATTAAAAAAGAAACAATACAGATTGAAGGATAAAGAAGTTTTGAATGAGTTAGTTTTACGTGAATTACAAATTAAACAAAAAAAAAAAAAAAAAAAAAAGCTTTTTGCATATTTTAGCTGAACAAAAAACCCTTATTTGTTAAAGTTTAAGTCTGTAGATCTAATAGCCGATAAAAAGGATCTTTTTTATTTATAACGCCTCGTAACTCTCTTGTGGGTCGATTTTTGAAAACACCTTCCTAAGCTGATCTCTGCTCAGCAAAAGTAACACATTGTTACAAATTTTGTGTAATGAACGCTTAAAATAGTGTAAATAATTTATATCTAGATGTGTAATGCATTAATATTACTTTCTGCTGTATTTATTTTATGTGAAATTTGTAATATTTGCAAGCAACGCTGTTCCTTACATTATAATGACGATTCAATTGGAACGTAGCGAAATATTGGTGATAGAACCAAGTTGACTTCATTTTGATGACCCTGTTGGCAACTTGGCGATTGATTGAACGTTGCAGTAATTGATATGCTGTAGCGCCACCTGGTGGGGAACTGGAATAAAGAGGGACTCCACAAAAATACATATACATGTCATTTTTTATAGTCATCAGTTGAACGGTGTTGGAGCGATGCGATTTCATATATACAAACAACCATTTTTATATATAGATAGATGTATAGAATTTTTTTTTTGCTATTTGACAGCATCTGAAAGTTGACTTAAATTTCTTTTTAATAAATTGTAATTCATCTCTTTAAGTCTTAAGAACAAAGGCAATTAAATATTTAAATGAAACAAACCAAGGGGGGGGGACTTCCTGTCCCTGTGGAGAATCAACCTTCATTGTACAAATTACACAATTGCTTATAATTGTTGCTCAAATTGTAAAACTGTAATTTATACGCATTACGCCAGTGCTTCTCAAATTTTCAATATTTGTGACCCAATATTCATCCCTAATTTTCATCGCCCCTTCTATATATATATAACAATGTATTGAATTCAATAATACTACTTTTCTTCAGTGTCATAGGTGTATATAAACGTCTTGCTCAGCCAAATCTAATTGACCTAGACGTATATATACGTCTTTCCCAAGTACATTCTTTTCTGTGCACCGCTATCCATAAATTTATTCGAAGGCTTTGGAATGCAATACAAGGACCTTGAGAGTGTTTACGAAGGATTTACATATTTCAGAGGATTTCCTTATTCCTTTTGTTCCTTCCCCCAAAACATCACATACACTCGCTTACGTGGAAAACGGTGCATTAGAGAGCTAATTGCGTAACTTTTAATCAGCAGTTTAAAGAGATTTATAATAAACCGTACAAATTACCGGGTTAAGTGTTAATTTTTGTAAATAATTTTATATATGACAAGCCCACATGGGGTCACTAGTAGTTATTAAACTTGTTCTTAATTTCGAATTGTTAAATTAGTTATAAAATATATTGTGCAGTACTGATACATTTATAAGTGTATTATATCAGTGCAAATGTTAATTTTATTTTTTATTATTCCAGAACGTATTTTGTTTGTTTACTTTCAAAAAATTTATATTTTTTAAAATAATCTTTTATTTTTGATTTTTCAATATGCTCTCACTCTCCTCGTAAAATTATCACGCCCCCAAAGGGGTGAGCCACACAATCTGAGAAATGCTGCATTATACATTTATGTTTTTTCAATAAATTGTTAGCGAGAGAAAAATAAATTTCAAGGCTTCATCCCCGCATTTTTATTTGTACTTCAATTTGTGCCTCTTCAAAACCAATCTTCCGAATCACCTTTTCCTATAAATTGCACTGAATTTTTATTCCGTCTTTGCTTCTGGACCTTGATAGAGCCATATACAATTATCAATGAGTAAATATTGTTTTCTTTGATGTTACACATAAGCTGTCTCTTCGCAAACTCTACCCCTGTGATTTATTAATATTCATATTAAAATTGCAATATTCTCAAGCAACGCCATCACATGCATAATAATGTCGTTTCAATGGAGATTGGTGATACAACCAAGTTGAAATCCTTTTTGAGGATCAAATTTGCTGACCATATGGATGTGTCAGGAAATTACTGGAGAAATCTATAACATCACGATCTGTGACGTAAGTGGATTTTTCGAGAAAGCTCTGGAAGGTAGGGGAGACCCCATCTGTAAATCATACTTGGAGCTCTTCTTCAGTTAAATTCAATAATTTAGGATCCAATTTTACTAACTACTCCTTATATACAAATAAATTTATTACAGCATCACAAAAAATCCTTTTTTATATATACATAGATGATATAATAAAATGTTATTGGGGTTACAGAAATATTTAAATTACCTCGGGATAACTAATCTTCCACCCTCATTAGCGATTTCAAAAATACGTCCGATACTACCCAGAAGCATAAATCCTTTTATTATAATGGCAAAGAGAGCAGCAAACATTAGAATTGTTTGAAACACATCTGCCCACAGAACTGCCTTCATGCCACCCTGGAAAAGAAAAAAATTATACATTACATTGTGACGGGCTCACGCGTCATTTCTTTAACATAATTTCTGGGTTCTTTGTTGGCCAAGATTAATGGCAACTCTTTTCCAACCAAAACCCAAGAAGCGAAATGCGAATAAGAAATGCAAATAAGATAGTTTTTAAAAGAACAGAAGTTTCAGTAAGCAAGATGGCAATTTGGGGAAAGTTATGTTTGAAGAGATATAAGCGTGAATTGACAGCCTATTGTAAAGTTACCTAGAAACCCAGCCATTATTACAAGGTGCATACCATTGCACGCGCACCCAGACGTTTCCATTTAAAGATTGAAGTTATGTTTGGATTAAGGTAGGACTGATTATTTGATATTTGGACTTGTAATATTATTAAAAGTGAGAGTAGGCGGAAAATAATTATAACGTAAAGAAAGTGGTCTAAGTTACGAGATTCGGTTTAACTATTTTTGTGTGTTCGTTCATTCTAGATTCTCACTTATTTAAATTGATCTAAATTGTTAGACGGTTAAATTATATTCTTAGTAAAGTCATATTAAGAATTTAAAATTTCTGTTTACTTAGAAAACCCCACACCTCTAGCTCATCCTCACAATCAAAGATATGGTCACCAAAGGGGGACCACATCACAACATGATATCGAACATGAATATCAAGAAGTGGCCAGGAAATGAAAAAAAATTTTAAAGATAGAGAGATAGGAATGAACAAAACGTTTTTCTGAAATGCCACTCGTAACATGTGCAACGAATTCTCAGGACTACAGCTGTCAGAGATTTACTGAGCAGCAATTTCCATTGAGACATCTGTTGGAGTTTTGAGGGGTGATTCTTTATTTTCTGTCAAACTTTCGTTAATTTCATGTACCTAAATTTATTGTTAGATTCTAAGTTACTAGTTAGAAAAACAGAAGATTTTCTCAAAATTTAAAAGCGAATCTAGTTATACATTCATTGATAGAAAACCTTTAATACATATATATATATACATATACATTCTATACATGCTAAAAAGTTAACAAAAATCACTAAGACCAAACACAAAACGTAGAAAACAACCTATTGATGCACAAATCAGGAAAGTATAGATGTCTTTATATACTTATATCTATGTATATATATATATATACTCTCATGTACAAAATTAAGGTCACAAACTAGTGTTTCGTAATAATTTTAAATTACTTCCAGAAAAACTGGTAGAATTTGTATTTCATATATTTTGAAGAACGAGTACTACAATATCACTAGCAATTTAGAAAAGAAATCGTTTAGCGTTAGATTTTTTTCAGAATTACAAAATGGAGACCATTTAAGCATATGAAATTTTTTCCTGCAGTCTTATGAATATTGAATTTAAACAAACAAGTTTGCCTGTTTGCATTGAGAATGACTCCTCATAATCTTTTAGATGATTCCTTAAGATAAAGAGCCGTTGGTAGGCTTGAAGCTGGCTAGTCTCAAGTGGAGTTAGCTGGATGGTTAAAAGTGGCCCAAATATGGCCTCCCGGCTGTGGAATCAATTCAAAACAAGTAGTACTGTCACGAGGATGGTTGGCCAACTTCGCCAAAGAGCATTAAGATATCCTACTACGTTCGGAATCGTGATTTTGCAAAAGTGTATAAATGGATAACATTTATGATATTTACTGTCACTTAGATTGGAAAATGTACATAAAATTGTTTTAAGAATATTATTACAATAAAATATTATTTAAGTACAATATTTTGACAAAAAATGAACTTAGAGTGACCCATTTTCAAAATATTCTCCTTTTGTGAAAAATGTTCCTTTTATAATAATATTTCGCCTGTATATAGCTCAGACCTCTGTGCAGAGGCTCATTTAGAATTTTTGAAATATATAACTTACGAGTGGGTTTATCCATGTTTTACGACAACAGAGGAGAGAAATTTTAAGAAAAAAACGCCGATAATGATTTCAATTTGTGGTAACTCCTAAAATAATGTGAATTTTTCAAAAATCATAGTTCAAACTCTCTGGAGAAGTCTTTACTTTATATATAAGAGAGAGAAGAGAGAGAGCAAAATGTGTTATTATTTTAGAAGCATTTTTTATAAAAGGAGAACATTTTGAAAAAAGGCTATTCTAAGTTAATTTTTTGCCAGAATATTGTATTTATATAATTTCTTTGTCAAAATGTTCTTAAAACAATTTTATTCATGTAGTCTAATCTAAGTGACACTAAGTATCATGAAAATTATCCATTTATGCGCTTTTTAAAAATCTCGGTTCCGAATGTAGTCGGATACCTTAACATATACACAGGATCTCTACTTGGTTTTAAGGGCACGACGACATAAGTGTACAACGGTTGCTCCGCTTGCTCATGACCTTGCTGCTGCGTCCGGAAGAAGAATTTCCAGGCAAACACTCAACAGCCGTCTTGCAGAGACTGTCCTTTACGCCGAGTTTCCAGTCTTGTGGGTTCCTTTAACTGTGTCTAACAGAAAAGACAGGATATTGTAGAGCTGAAAACATCAGTCATGGGCACCACAAGATTGGAGGCGTGTTCCTTTCAATGACGAGTCGAAATCTACCAAACAAAGAGATTCTCGACGTATCTTTTCCTGGAGAGAAAGTGGAGTTCACTTTCATTCCTCCTACGTAACAAAATTCTACAGATTCCGTGGCAAAGGAATCCTCTTGGGTTGCGGCATAATGTTTAGCATTCATACACCTCTGTATGTTTTCGATGCGAGTGCTGTCAACTCGCAGCGCTTTATGGATGAGATCATGTATGCCAATGTGAGGTGTTTCTGGGTACTACGTGCCCAAAACTACATTTTTATGGACGATAATGCGAGGACATACAGAACTCACACATTGTCGAGGATTTTCAATAAGGATGGAGTGTTTTCCATATGGATCAGTGCTCGAGGTTTCCGGATCTAAATACTATTGAACATATTTGGGATGGCTTAGGAAAAACCATTATTCCTCAGCATAGACTCCCTTCCAGGACCCCCTAGGAGTCAAAAGTCATGTTTTTAGAAGAATGGGCTTTATTGACACAAATATTTATCGACACTTTCATAAACAATATGACAGATCGTTATGAAGCTTGTATCCGGTGCACGGTGGTCACACATTAAATTAGACAGACTTTTAGCCAGTTAGATGCTTTATCTGTGATTGATGATTTGAAACTCTTTGATATATCCTGTATCTTAATTCAAAATAAAATCTTTTCTATAAGGTTATGTTGCTATATTCTTTCTCATTCTGTAATACGTCTCTGACAAATTTCATGGCAATACAATAAATAGTTCTGTTTTCCTATATTTTGTGTTTGCGATTTTAATTTTTGACATGAGTATATATTAGAGAAAATGTTTTTAATTAAAGTTTTTTAGTAAGATTATAAGTAAATATGCTTTGATAGCAATAAAAAACAAACTTTACAATGTAAATTTACTCGCACACGTTATTACGGCTAATAACACAGATGTACATCCCAAAATTTGATATGATAATTGTTTCTAATCTGTACGTTTTTTTGGTGTGCTGAAACCAAAAATAAAATCCTTTTTTCTCCATCACTAGCAGAATTTTTTTCAAAACCATAAAACGCTATACCAGTTTTGTGGAGTATTTATTAATTAGATTTGCAGCAGTTTTTTCAATTTTATTCATTATTCGTAATTTTCTAAGCCCTTATTATATTTCTAATGATGCAGGGTTGGGGCTCTTTCTAATGATACAGGGGCCGCTTATCCCGCGAAGTCTCTCTCAGTAAATGGTACAGTTTTCAAGCTCTATACACAATCTGTTCAAACAAAAACGGAATTGTCTGATGTCAGAAGTCGTATTTTGAAGCTAAATCAGATTGAATATGTTATATCTGGAGCTTAGAGCCCATTTTTCTGAATATTTTCTCAACCCAGTTTTGTCCTTTAAAAGATACATTCACTTAGATCACCAAGTTTCTTCTAAGTGGTTAAAAATTGTATTTTGAGGCCTTAAAGTACATTTTGAAAAAAAATGCCCCATCGTCATTGCGTTTTCAGTCCGGACTATTTCTGTTTTATCAGGAAATATCAACAAAATGTAACAGGTTTTGTTAAAAAGGTACATTATGTATAGTTTGGTTTTTGATAATTGGCAATCAAAATAAAGATATTTATGGGATATCTATGATAGAAATTATCACTGGAAGAAAACATATTAGCCATCAGAAGAAGCTTTATTGCCAGAGCAAAAAATATAAGTAAGGAAAGTTTTTTCCTCTGAAAAGGAAAAGGAAGGGAAGGTAAGAAAAATTTATCTCCTCTGAATATAAAGCTAGATATGATAAACTATTTCATGAAGTCTCTCAGTAAAGGTGAATATTTCAAGAATTTATTCTCGAAAATTCCTGGCTTAAGTGCCGTGAATCTAAAACAGGAATTCTTTGTAAGCTCGGACATTAGATAACTTTTCTGAGATGCATATTTTCCTCAGACCATGGATGAAAAATAAAAAAAAAAGAAGCTTAAAGTTCTTTCAGATTGGTTATTGAGAAGTTTCTTGGTAACTTGAAATATATATCTCATCTATAGAAGTATCTTGGAACACCCGATTAAAAGTTTCTAAATACAAAATTGTAAAGCGAGTTTGAAGATTCAATTCTGCCACTAGCATGTAAAATATTTCCCGAAGAACCAGGAACATTTTCCCTTGTTTTTCAAGCACGTTTCCCTTTCTTGATATGAAGGAGATTAGCGTAATTATCCGGGAATATGGAATTTATAAATACGGTGGTGGGCTATTGCTCTGGATGCTACAACTTGAATTATCTGAATCTCCGACACCCAGAAGCGCATAAAATGTTTGCAAGAGAGAAAAAAAAGTTTTCGTACTAGCAGTCGTTTAATGTGCATCATTGTTTGCCCTGACAAGCTGTTGTCTCTAGAGATTTATGTATTTGGTGTTATAACTAAGAAGAAAATAATTAAAATCTTTCAGTCTGTTCTGTTTTTATCGTTATAGCTACTGTGCTTTTTCGAGATTGAGCAAAAGCTGTATGAGACGCAGAAATACTGACCTCATTTTCTGTTTCAGTACACCATATAAATTAGTAAATAAAATTTCCAAAAGTACTTTTTGAGGACCTATGTAATTGATACTTACAAGTGTGCAATATGATGTGCAGACAAATCCTATTACAATTACGGACATCTTCATGGACAAGTTAGTTACTGCACTCAATGCCAGTGCAGGGGCATAGAGAGCGGCACCTGTGAAAAGCAGCTGTAAAGACAAAGACATTTATTCTTATGTAAATCAATGTGGGGAATGAAAATTCTAATAGACCTAGAATTTCAGGAAAAACTTCCAAGTTTGGGGAAACAGTAGAATTCCTTCTAATAGGGTATGTGAATGAAGATAAATGCGTCATTTTAATTTAAACGTTTTATATAACTATTACCTAAAGTAGGCACATTGAAATCACTACGATTTTTTTTAATAAGACAAAGGGAAATACAACTTATTTTTAAAAAAAAAACGGAGATAGCTCTCATATCATTGTACTCGTAATGCAAAAAAATTAATTTTTTTTAGTGATTTTTAATTAATCTTATTAAAATGTAAAGTGCAATTGGCTATTATGTGCACTCCCCATCTGAATCCAGCTTTTAATTTTTTTAAAAAAAGCTATTCAAAAAAAAAAAAAAAAAAAAGATGACATAAACAAGCTACAAAGTATTATTTTGAGAGTCAAACTGGCCATCTAGCGGTTTTAACAGATTTATAAAACTAAGCGATTTCTGAATTCAAAAATATATTTTCAGAGTAAAACATTTTTCATTCTACTTCTATTTAAATATTAAAAAAATGCATGAAAGAATTGAATTATAACTAGACTTTCATTTGTTTTTAAAAATTATTTATTAAAATTGAAAATTAAATTTAAAGAAAAAAGCTTACCGACTGGAAAGCAAACATTGCTGATATTAATCTTCTTGCTGTCGTACCGAACCTTTTCTCCAAATACTACGGAAACAAAACATAGAATGAGTAATTTAAAAATGTAAATCGGCTTTAACTTTAATATTTTTATAAGCATAAAAATAAAAAGCTTTAGTATTTTTATAACTATTTGAAAAAATATTTATTTAAGACAACATTTAATGCATTATGGTGAATAGAATTTTGTCAACAAGCCACCAAAATGTATAGGCTTCATGGAAGGCAACCTAAGGAAAGCGTGGTATGGAACCGTTTTCCTCAAATGTTGATTGTCAAAATGTTGGCAGATGAAAGTGAAAAGTGAGGTTACTTCTACTGTCTTAGGCGGCTCTAAACACATTTTCATGGCCATTGGAGTACAAAACAAAGAAGATCTCAGGGCTGTAAGAATTTCTACTTTAGTCCGTTAAATTTTAGATTAAACTCGACTTCAGTCACTGAAAAGACGTCTTGAGTTTGCAATAGTGAAGGACAAACTATGCAATGATATATGTACGTCTCGCTTTGGACAAGCAATGGAGTAATTATAAATAAAATTATGTAGCTTGTTAGAGTGTTCTGATATGTGTCAGATGTTCCGAGTTTTGTACTAAATTGAAATGAAAAATTGGGGGGTTGTGTATAAATCAGTAATTAAAATCTAATAAAAACAGTGTTACAGTAAAAAAGTGCAAAAAGAACTAAAGATTGGTAATTCTATATACATACCTCATACGCTGTAGACACATCATTGACGAAGAAGATGGGTAAGAAAATATATGCCGCAATGATGGGACCAATGGCGAAACCTAAATTCAAGAAGGCCAAGTTAGTGCCGTAAAGGTACATTTCTGCAGGGATGCCCATGACAGAGGAGGTTGATGTCAAGGTGGCCATGAGTGACAAGGCGACTGGAAGAACGGACATATCCTTTCCAGCCAGAAGATATTCCTCGTTTGTTTTTTTCTTGCTGGTTAGATGGAAGTAAAGGCCAATTCCAGTAGAAACGAAAAGCATAGCCACAATGACGACGTAATCCTCTACACTCAATATCAATTTTTCGTTCTTCATGATGGAGTCTCTGTAATGTAGACGGTGTTTAAATATGATTTCAGGATACAGATGTTAAACCTGAAATTAATAAATTAATCTAGCAACATAAAAAAAGTAATTTGTTTTCATATAGAAGTCAACTACTTTTTTCTCTCTCGATATTCAAGAGCATAACTTTTCATCTGAAGATAAATCCAACCAACGGTTTTACTATACTCATGTCCAAAATTAAGGTCATAAATATGTTTATCATCATAATTTTAAAATGCCTCTAGTAAAACTGATAAAACTTGTATTTTATATACTTTGAAGAACGTGTAGAACAATATGAACCTTCAGGTTAAGAACAGATGTTTAACGTTAGTTTTTGCAGACCTACTGGATTGAATCGTTTAAGCATATGAGAATTTTGTTTCCAGTTTTGTGAATATTACATTAAAACCAAAAAGGTAGTCTGCTTGCAGTAAGAATGCCTTCTCATAATCGTTTATATGATTTCTTAAGAAGGAGAACCATATTGGGAGACTTGAAGCTGGTCAGTCTCAAGCGGAGGTGGCTCGACGGTAACAAGTGGCCCGAAATTTGTATCACGGCTATGAAATCAACTCCAAACAAGTGGTACTCTCCCCAGGAAGTTCATCCAAGGTTACCACAGATAATCGACATATATACGGGGCCGCTACTTGGAATTAAACGTACAACGACATTGGCAGATAAGGGCTCCTCAGCTTCCTCTTGACCTCGCTGTTGTGTCTGGAAGAATAATTTCCTGGCAAAGAGTCTATAGCTTTCTTGCAGAGACTTTACGTTCAGCGTCCAGGCTGGTGCATCTCTTTGACTGCATCTAGCAGGAAAGACTGATTATTGTAGAGTCGAAAACACATCAGTTGTGGACACTACAAGAATGGAGGCGTGTTCTTTTCAGTGATGAATAGAAATGTACCAGATATAATGATTCCTGTCGAGTCTTGACCTGGGGGAAAAATCGAGCTCGCTTTCATTTCTTCCTACGTAACAAAAATCGAGAGATTTGGTGGCATACGAATCCTTGTGTGTGGTGGTATAATGCTGGACAGTCATACACCTCTGTACGTTTTCGATGTGGGTGCTGTTAACAAACAGCGCTATAGAGATGAGATCCTGGGAGCTTATGTGAAGTTTTTGTAGGTTCTTTGGCCCCGTACTACATTTTAATTGACGATAATTTGTGGCCACACAGAATTCACATTGTAGATGGATTTCATAAAGGAGAGGATATTCCCCTCATGGATTAACCTTCGGGGCCCTCGGATCACAATTCTGTTGAATATTTTTCGGATGATCTAGGAAAAGCCATTCATCTCTCAGTGTAGTCTAGTTCCACCCAAACTTAAAGTGTGTAAATCCTATAATTCAAAAACAGGAATATTTATTTGTAAAACCCTTTAAGCTTTATTTGTAAAGTCTATTTTGCAACGCCCCCTGGGGTCGTTTCAGGTAAAACCGAGAACCTTCGTCCTGACTGGTGGATAGAGGGCTACCACCTTTGATCGCACCGGGACTCGAGTTAGTGGAACTCATATCCAGCATTTTCTTTAATGATGCATATTGATTATTATTTCGTAAAAAAAGTTACACTAGAATTCTCTTTTAAAAAACAAAAATTTCTCCCATTGTTACATTTTATATTAATGATTATTAATTTTCTTACATAAGACGGTAAAATTAGAATCAGATCCTTTGTACAAATTCGTTGATAATCAACAAAAATTGAAAAGTACTTACAGCTAAAAAAAAATATGTTTGATTTTTCAAACTAAAAAACTTTAAATTCTCAAACAAACTATTTTTCGATAACCAATAAATGATTCAAATATAATGCTGAAAATATTTATAATGCAATACTTGTGTAATTGTCTTGCCAAACTTTCTCCGTGTTATTTATATTACTGAGAGAAACTCCAATACGAATATATAACGGACAGACGGTATTTTGTTCTATATAATTATTAAGAAAAATCCAATTTTTAATTTATGTAAAACTGAGAATCTGTTATGTTGGGTGTAATTTATATTCATGTTTCTATGTATTGGTATATGCATGCTACTATTCCAAGCCCGTACTTCGATGAAATTGAAGTTCAAATCATCATGAATTTTCAGACATATGAAATTATAGTTGATTATCTAAAAAAAATGGCTTGTTGTGCGGAATCAAATTTCTGTAGTGTGTATGAAAATTTGTATTTAATTGAAAACCGTAATTTCCCCTAAAACGATGAGGTCATCAATATATAGTATGACGTATTGTTTATATGCAACTATGAATATTCACAAAAGTGTAGACAAATGATAAGACCACAACTTTCTGGAACTTTTAACACGTTAATAATATCTACAAAGGTATTAAAATTTTTAATCTAAAGAGTGTAGTAAAAATATTATTTGTTAGATTTTTAACCATACCTTTTTCACAAAAAATTAAGACTATCTTTAATATTAATAGAAATGAAGCAATCTCTTCATTATATATATAGATATAATGATTACTATAATAACTATAGTCATAATAATTGTTTTATCCATACACAATCTATAAATCCTTTACTATTTTTAATTATAATAGTTTCACGAAGTTTATTTATTGCAGTTTGTAAAATTTTTGAAACTATTTTCAACATTTGTTAATGCACTTTGAGTTGCTTATATATGCTGGTTGAAATTTTCCAATTATTGCTCAAAGACTTCAACAAAAAAATATGGATGTTAAAATGGAAATCGTATAACTAATATTAGAAGAAGAGAGCGAAAACTTTCATTACTTACATTAAAAGTCGAAGCCTCTAAGGTAAAGCTCTGTGAAGAAATGAAATGTTTAATATCAATATTTTGCTTTGTAATAAGGAAACGGAAATTTCAATTCCTTATTCAAGTAGTGCATATATAATATATATATTTTAGATTTCAAGGCCACAATGATAGGATTATTAATCAGAAATACAGATGTTTGCAGCGTGACATATTTATTCAAAATATGTTCTTATTATCTTAATCTCTTCAAACCTGATATGTTTTAAATGAGGAAAAACAATTTTTGGGTGGTTTGATTTTTCTAGTTGTATAGTCAGAAATACAAATGGGAGGAAAAAATTAAATTTTTATAAGTAGTTGTGTTACGCTGAGAGGTACACATATGGGCGCCTCAGGGGTCCTAACTGCAACAATCAGAGTATTTATCTAAAAACAAATTTTTATATGATTATCGTAATAAATGTAAAGTGTAAGTGCAAAATATGCTTTATGGAGATATTTTTAAGGATTGTAAATTTATATTCTTTTCTTTAAATTTTAACAATTAGAAGAAGAAGAACAGAAAATGAACTAAAACTAAGCTCAGTAGCGCGACAGCCCAGTGGAGGGCTAAGGCCTTCTGTGCTCATCTCAGTTTTCGTGACCTTGGGTGCTGAGGTTCATGAGCAGATCTTTCGTTCAGGGGATCAGCCTGACGCGAAACCCCAGTGTTTCGTTCCCAAGCAGCTACGCTTGCCCAGTGTGGGGTTATGCAGCAAGTTTTAATGTTAAAATCTTGGAAAATGTTCATAATGCACTTATTTGAAATATTACTAATGCTAATATGTATTCTAAAAATAAAGATATTTATAAAGCCTTTAATAACCTTCCTCGTAAAAACTATATTCAAATTTTGGCAATTAATTTTTCTGACAACCTGCAAAACACCAATAATATTCATATCATCAATCTAGAAGACTATGACCAAAATGTCTATGCTAAAAGACCCAGAAGAATACTTTTGGACTCTTATGATCCTCCATAGTAATTAATTCCGTCATTCACCATGTGGGAAACGACTTTCCTAAATTTTGAAATTTAAATTCCCTTTTTTATTTTTAATTTCTCATGCTGCTTTCACTAAGGAAGCCCACACAGGCCATTCTTAAATACCTCCCCTTTTTCGAGCCCCATTACTTTAGGGCAGCCAATAGAGTGTTATCTCACAAACTTCCATGGACTAATAGCAGTCGAGGCTCTCGACTACTTTCCTAGATTTTATCTACCGTCTCGGATGCCTCCAATGTAATAGCCATAGCCACAAACCTTTGCCTCCTTCTCTGCCAATCAGGAGACTCTCACTTCAATCCATTGCCACATATACAATTTCGACATAGGATTGAAGAATGTTCCTCTGCGTTCAATTTCCCATAGACGTCCAGCTTTTGAATCCTTCTCCCCCACAATGTGGCCTTTCGAACCAAAACAAGTAACTCCCCCTGACGCATCCCATAAAAAGTTAGGGTTGTCAGAGTGGTATTAGTAATAAATAATACCTAACACCACAAATATTTTATGTCATTAATAAATTATGTGTTTTTTAAAAGGGAATTTCAGTTTTATAGTCCGGAATATCAGTTGCAGCTATGTTGTAGACGAGGGGAGGCCAACTGAAATAACCTTGTGCACCACTTCGGAAAAACATTATAATCCCGTGGGTGGCATATAAAGGTATGTATATATCTTTATTTTAGATTTGGTCCCATTGCAAATATTTATTGGAGTAAAAATCTAAAACGGAATAGAATATTATTCTTTATTATTATATATATTAATATATTAATATATTAATATATTTAATATTATTTTTTATGTATACAAACACTGATAATTTAATAATGATAAAGCAATGATCAAATATGTCTAGCTATAGCAAAATGATGACTTCAAACAACTCTAGACCAAACTATTTATTAAAGTATGTGATGCCGTTGTTTGAGTACAAATAACAGCCAGATATGGAGAGAGTACATATATTTATATTACAAGAAAATAAATATTTACAGTTAAAGTTTACACTTAAAAGTAGAAATGCGGTTAAATGAAAATTATACCTTCGAAGGTGCTGTGGATTGATGTGGACAAAGAACTTGCGTCTGTCTGTTGCGCTTTCTGTGTAAAGAATGTCCCGGTACGGGGTTCTAAAGTTTCAGTTGGGGTAGGAAGGCAGGAAAGTATGGTGCGCTCAGTCACAGTTAAGTGAGAGGAGTGTAGGAAACAGTATAAAAAGCATGAAAAAATATTCTAGTACAATTTAATTGCATAATAGATAAGTTAGATGTAGAGTCTCTTTCACGGTAATATCTTCATACCAATCGCATAAACATATGAATTAAAGTGATACTTTCGGGAAATGTCCTGTACATTCGATATGCCAAAGGGTGCACATTTCACTAGAGAAAGTCTTCGCTTTTCGGTAATTCCACACTGAGTTTCTGTGAGCTCGCTGGCTCTATCTCCACCATGCTGTTGCCGACTTGAAACTCCTCGGTCCTAAGTCCGCTTTCGTTCTCGTTAATTCATGGACTCTCAGGTAGTTCCAAGTTGAAGTATATCGCTGGTGAGGGGCCTCTTGGGTTCTCTCAAGTAAAAGGCGTCGTAAACTGTCTAGCTCTCCCTTTTCAACCCCCATGTTTCCCATGGTCACTAACCGCCTATTCCTTTGATCTCTTGTCAGTTGGTCCCTTAGAGCGAGGGGTCTTTCTTGGAGCATAGTGGGAGCTCTCCTATCCAGACAGGCTGTCGTCTCAGATTCGTGGGAATCTTAAAAGCATATTGTACCGGCGTCCTTTTTCATCCCTTGGACTGCCCATGGGAACAGAGGTCAGAATTTTTGACCACTCATTTACGCAACTTTATCCCAGGAATTAGGGAAACGAATGGATCTTCCTCACGTTTGTCGGCGTACTTTCTTAGCAATTAGAGAAAAGAGACCGGATACATTACAGCTATACGCAACACGATAAAGTTACGGGAATCAAGCTTAAAGCTGTGCGGGTGGGGGGAGGGGGGTAAAGGTCATTGCCATATAAATCTGTTCACTTTTAAGTATGTATAAAATTGAGTCAATGTAACAAAATATAAACAGTTGTTGGATATATTTGTTTCAAAACACTACATTAAGAACAAAAATACAACACAAAATAATCGTATTTTATGAAGTTGAAATGAGAACCGCAAAATTATTCAAGGTGGGCCGCATGTTGTCCACCCCTGTTGTAGACAAATGTTCAATAAATCACCCTATAACTTGTTTTTGAGGTAAAAATATTTTGAAACGAGAGTGTTGCAAAACATTGAGGTAACAACTACATAGTAAACACTTTGAAAAAGTTGATATTTTTTATAGTAGGCTTCCAGACTTGCCTTTTGACATACATGTTTCTTCTTTTGAGTAGAGATCCACTAAGAATGGATTTTGCGTAAATCGACTTCGGGAGGAGTTACAGGGACCTTATTGCTTGAAAACAGTCCCATTTTTGAACTATTGGATTTACAGACTTGTAAGTTGGTAAGCAAGTTATACTTTTGTTGATTAGAGATCAGATGAGAACGGGTTTTGCGGAAATCGACACCCAAGAGGAATTACAGGTGTTTTATAGAAACAAAATTTCGACTTTCAAACAATCAGACATACAGGCATGCAGTTTTGCAGACATGCTATTCTGTCGGCATCCTTTTTGAAATGAATCTTTAGTGAAAATTATTCAGTTAACTGTTTGAATTCGAATTTTATATTTGTTTTTGACACATAATAGAAAAAGCTGTTGTTTTTACTGATTGATTTAATTAGACTTCAGATTGTAAAGATTCGAATTGATTATTTACGCCCTATTTCGAACACCGAACCAAGAACGACAAATCGTTTAACAGGGATCATTTTCTGCATTTTACAATTTCTGAATCAAACAGCTAATTGAACTAAAACTGTTGATGACGTTTATTGCATTTTTGTATTTTAGTAAATTATCACTTCAGTTTAAAATGTATACCAGTTATCCAATATGGATCAGAACACAAACTGTAGGGTTTTAAAGCTTTTATTCATGTACAAGGAACATTTTACAGGCGACATTCTGAGCTTGATCATTTACATAGTATACTTATTACACGACTCAGATACTTTTCTGGAATAGTTTATTCACCAAAAAAATAAAAACATTTATCAGGATATCAACACATAATAATGATCGAACTTTCCAAAATGCATTTCTCCAGTCGAAGTCCTTCTTCGTGACTCCAAAAGAGAACAGTTACTTGGAATATTTTATCTCTCCAATTTTTTTGTCAACGCTTTTCATAAGTTCCAACTGAAAAAAATTTTTTTTAGTACTGATAATTTTATTTCCATACACTCATATCCTAGCATTTACTGGACTTCAAATATTTTTCACAACCATTCTCTTTTTCAGTTTCTTCTTCCCGAATGATATATATACACACACACACACACTACAGAGAGTAAAAAATAAATAAAAAAAGAGTAGAAAATATAATACATTCATATACTTAAATAATAACATAATTCATATTGGAGAACTATGTTGAAAATCAGTGTAAATATAGAGAATTAGTACTTTAATATACCTATATCCCCATTACTAGTTACAATTCGTAAAATAATAAATCATCAGAATTTTCATTTTAATAATATTTTCAAAATATATTTGTGCACATTTCAATAGTATGATAATATTTTTATTTCACATGTTTCGTACAAGTTCTCTGTGTTGACTTCCACTGTAACCTGTCCACCAATGCTACAGTATTCGTAATTTCCGTGTGTAAACGAATACAAATTAGGAGGCGGTTTTTTGCGCGAATGCAGGTGAATTTAATGCCTTTACGTAAAATTGATTTTTAAAATGGGTCTGAAGAAGCTGTGTTGATAAATCGTAGATGAGTGGTGAAATGGAAATGTTTTGAGTAAGACTTGACGATTCTTAAGAGGAAGACTTCCACACAAAGAGATCTAGGGATAAGGTTTGTCTCTGAAGTATGCAGAAAAAAAAATTCCCGCTACATGCTACTTTTGAAATACATTCCAGTACTGCTTTCGACAGTGTGGGAATCGTTGGTAGAAATGAGTACATCGTACGAAATTACTGCGCCTTTTTTACGAAAAAAGCAACGAAAAGTTTCGAAATATTTTCGTGCAGGCATATTATATATGTGTGTCTAATATGATTGTAATGTCTGATATATTACAGGAATCACACACACACGTGATTTATTCTATAGTATCTAAAACTATGGTATTGGAGTCATATATTTTATACGTGTGTTCCAGAAACAAAAGCTTGTCAATTATCAATTTTTTTAAAAATATTATTCATATAAATAGGTGGTGGAATCTTTTCTTCGTTATATGAAAGTTATATTTATAATTTCTGTCAGTTTTCTCTTGTGACAATACGTAGTTAAATAATAAATAAATACATTAGCATGAATCTATTTGAAATATATTGTATCATGTAATTATGCATTTTATGAAATTGAATTATATTTTTGACAATATCCAATTTAACATGATCTGAATAAACTTTTTACTAAGGAAAAATTATTACCAGCATTTCAGTCATTTTCTTGTTTTCTTCCTCTGTTTGGAACATCTGTAATAATAGAGACTCGGTATTAGGATAGATGTTTTTACACACACGGTGCATATCAATAAACTTTTAAGGGACAATTCCCCATTAGGACTCTACCAGTAAAAAAAAAAAAACCATAAGCGCGCCAAAGAAAGCCTATAATGGGGTCAATTAAGACTTGTGATTTTAAACTTCTTCAATGATTCAAATGTGGCACTCAAATTCTGTAAAAATCAAAGAAAAATTCACTAGGATAACTGAAATACGAAAGACGTTCTGAAAGTAAGTTTCCTTTTATGAAATAGATGGTACACCTGGCTGAGAAAAAAGAATACACGTAAGAAGTTCCATCCATAGTTGATGGTACATTTCCCGCCACACAGCCGTGGATCGACTTCTTTTGTGAATATGATCACCATGTGCAATGAACACCTGCACCCATTAAAATATTGCGAGGTCTTTACTTGGACATCAACCCGGCAAACCTTGATACCACGAGGAACCCTATACTCCGCCCACGAACCGGATGTAACTCGAGGATAAGGGTGCCAACCGCTACCATTTAAAAAGACCCTAGAGTGGGCAGAGAGAGAGATGGTTGAAAACTTTCATAGTGACGAGACGTGACATCCTCCCTCACAAACAACCGAATTTGGACTCTAAGAACCTAAGCAATATTTTTGATAACTTCAATGTATATACTGTAATTAACAGAGCTGCGACGTAAATAAACTAAATATTTTAATTAATAAATATTAGCCTACCGTTACTTATCTCAAATTTTCTACTGATTATAGGAAGGGAGAAGCGTCAGCGTAGGAGAGTACCGACAAAAATTCATTTCGGGCCCTGGGAGCAGAAGATCTACAGGTTCCCTTGGCAATGGAGAATAGGGATTCATAACCAGAAAATCTGGTTAAGTTCAGCTTATCCGGAACTCCCCCTCTTCTCCCTGTTTACTTTCAGTAAATTGATAATTTTAAAAATAATCTTTTGTTTGAGACGTTTCAAAATGCTCTCGCCCCCCTCTCGTAGGGTTATCACACCTCCCCCCTAGGGGATACACCCCACAGTTTTAGAAACGCTGCACTAATGAAAATAACATTGCTAGATTGGAGAACATGATGTTAAGAACTAAATGATGTGTTGGGTTGTAGAAAAGTACCTGCAATGATGTAAGTGCTGAGAAACCTGATCCTGCATCACAAGAGTGCAAAAATGGAAATCAGCCTTAATCACTTGATGCTGTACGTGCAAGATAGAGAAATGAGTACTATCAGTACTGAGAATCATCACAGGTGGTGAGAGAAAGGTGCACAATTTTGCTCTAGAACAGTGTTTCTCAAACTGTGGGGCTTGTCTCCCTAGGGGGCGTGATAACCCTACGAGGGAGGGGGGAGAGCATGTTAAAAAGTCGAAAGTAAACGATTTAAAAAATTATAAATGTACTGAAAATAAACAAATTACATTCTGACATAATAAAAAATAAAATACACATTGACGCTGATATAATATACTTATAAAATATACTGCGTAGTACGGTTATATTTAACAATACTAAGTTACGAACAAGTTTAGTAATTACCAGGGACATCATGGGTTTGTTATATATAAAATTGCATGCAAAAATTAACACTTATCTTGTGACGGGCTTTCATCACGATTTCTACTAATGTCCTATTGGAGTTCCTTGGGGCCAGAATGGCAATCCTTTCCAATCAAATCCAGAAGGAAAACGTGGGAAGGCAAATTAGGAATCTTATAAATAGTAGAAGTTTAGCGTTCGCGGTGTGGCTATGTGAAGTTACTATATGAGGTCCATGTTTACGATTAAGCTCAATTAAGTTAAAGTTAGAGGAAATTACTAGTTCAAGGATTAATCTACCCGTACCTGTGTATTCAAGATAAAGGTGGATACCATTCCACAAGGATAAAAGCCACGTCAGAGCGACCAAGAGAGTAGCCGTTACCTAGGATTTAGCTGTAAGCGTCTTCAATTGAGATATAAGGAACTACGTGTATTAAGAAGTTTAACAATAATCTGTAAAGTTAGATATAGTGGTAAATTACGCAATTATTTGGTAATAAGAATTGTGTCTTCTCACTCCAGATCCGCTTTCTGTAAATATTATTATCATTGTGTGTAGTGAATAAGTTAAGATCTTAATAAACAGATATTAAGATGAATGATATCTCTGGTTCTTTATTATTTCCTACAAAAACAGGTCGCGTAGATAATGTAGAAATGGGTCACCCACGGGCTCATGCCTCACAATCTTAATCCTTGAAATGTGGATTAAAAATTACGCGATTATTTTCCCAAGGCCACCTTTTAGCACGTAGGTGAGCGTATGTGGTGTAGTGGGGGTGGGGTAGAAAGTTAATAAATTAGCAAATCCTCTGAAGTAAGTAAATCATTCGCAAATACTGTCAAGTTCATTTTATTGCATTCCAAAGCCTTCGGAATAATTTTATGGATAGCAGTTAACAAAAAAAAGATTGTACTTCAGAAAGATGTATATATATGTCCGGGGTAATTAACGCACCTGCTGAGTGAGACGTTGATATTCGCCGGCGGCACAAAAGGTGTTAAAGTCGTGTTGTAGGTTTAGCGTTAAAATGTATTATTATTATTTAATTCAATACATTGTTATTGTATTGTGGGGCGGGGCAAGATGAAAACTATGATTGAATATTGAGTAACAAATATTGAAATTTGAGAAGCACTGCTCTAGAAAACAAGTTCGTCTGACCAACGTTGAAGCATCTCAGTCCATGAGTGAGGAGAAATATCTTCCAAAACACAATCCTGAGTGCGACAATTTCTTGCATTGCAAGGCACTGAGTTTTACAAGAGAGGTTTTTTCAAACTAATCGCATGCAACGACAATTGTCTCGATGATTGTGTCCAAAAATAGGGCAAGTATAGAGTAATGATTCTCAATCACTGTGCCGCGGCACTTTTGTGTGCCACCAAATACTTGAAGTGTGCTGCCAATTTTTTAAAAAAATTATTAATTATACTCTGAGAAAAAAGAATCCTGAACCAAGTCCTTGGTCATTTAAAGAAATAAATTAAGGGTTTTTTGTGTAATATTTAACATCTTTTCGTGGATAGGTAAATGTAAAAATAAACGTGATTGGGTTCGTAATCCATTTGTGATAACGGATATATATGTATATGAATTAACTTTGAATGAAGAGAAAAAACGAATTTCTCTCTGCAATAGTCAAGATTTAATTTCAAAACATTCGGAAGAACTAATTAATTAGTTTTGGATTAAAAGTTAAAATCAATTATCTCATAATAGCAAAACAAAAAAAAAAAAAAAACCCTTATAATATTATTACAATTTTCTACATCTTATTTACAGAAAATAGGATTTTTGGCAATAACAAATATAACGATGAAAAAAACGATCGAGACTTTTAAATTTTGGTGATGAAATGAGAGATGCGTTATCATTTTTACGCCCAAATATAAGCGAAATTATCAAAAATCAAGTTTAAATTTCGCATTAAATGGTATTCTTATAATTCATCTTCAATCAAATACTCTATAAACATTTCATAGTCTTTGTTGTACATATTATTTTATTAAACATTGAAAATTATTATTAGACAAACTCTATTTTACATAGTGTGTTATTGATAAGTAAAATTCTTTTAAACTTATATTATTGTTAGTGTGCTGCCAAATGTTGAAATTTTTAAAAGTGCCCCTCAACTACAACAAAAAAAAGCTCAGAATCACTGATGCAGAGTGCACTGATGATATCTTTTTTGTGGCAATAGATTTTCTTTGTGAAAAAAGTGACTAAATTTACTTTTGGACTGTCCTCCGTATTTTAAATAATTCTAAAATACATTTGAAATTTCTTATCTTGTGCTTAAATTGAGTTTTGTGCCTTTGATTAGCACGTTTCGTTACTATATAGGTATCGGAAACATGATACCCAGATTATTTACTACCAATCACGTGAATTGGTCACATGACTGTTTTACTCGTATTAGAGAGAAGAGGGAAAATTACCTTCCGTACTTTTAACATGACAGTAAGTCACTACGAAGCTCCGCTTTTCAACAGCTAGTTTACTATGCAACTTAAAGGTAACTGCATATATGTAGCCAAAAAACAAAATATTCCGTAATCACTGTTTTTTATAAGATGCAACATTCCTACTTCTCTTTTTATTGTGTTTGATTTGATAACAGCCATGATAAAAATATCGTGATTATGCCTTTTTGTATTTTTTATGTAATGCACTTAGAATCTTTTCGTATTTTTCCTTCTGAACTCCTCTTTTCATTTATTTTTTCTATGTAAATAATTACGATAAACTGGAACACGTTATAGAAATTGCACCATTCTTAGCATACCAATTCAATAAAAAATAGCTAGTTAATTCTAAAATACCTATATGAAATTACAAAATTACAAATAATGTGTTCTTACGCTATTTAGTCCTTTCAGAGCAGTAGCAAAACAAGCAGCAAACTAAAAATAAAAATAAATAAATAATTATTATTAACTGCATTTTTCCAAACAATTCTCTAGAAAAAGAAAGCTAAAGAAATATCTATGCTTTCAGAACTGGATCTCTTATGAAGTGTTTTTATATAAACTCTGACATTCTAACGCAGACAATTTTCCCATTATTTTGTAGGACCACCGCACACTGCTCTTTACAAAGTAAAATCTAGTAAAGAGTCAAAAAGAGTATACAGAAGGTGATCTGAAGAAGGTTTCTTCATTCCCTATCAGCCGTATGTCATACTTCGTCTTCGAAATACGGCAGTGTCAGATAATGCAAGTAAAAGAAGCACTACAAGAAGAAATTGTACTAAAAAAACTATATTCTGTGATTAAATCAGTAAATACATGTATTTTATGCAATGTAATTATTTGCTGTTTATGAATAACGAAGATAATATGTGCGCATATTTGTAAAGCATTTACTTTTCATTTGAAATTTTTTAATGGAAGCATATGGATGCGCATTTCAGAGTTGTACTTTTTATCAGTATCACACTAAATACTATTTTAATATTAAAACTTTATTTACGAATCACTAAAAAAA
>BMAV01005740.1:21196-43321 GCA_019973955.1 Trichonephila inaurata madagascariensis | reverse complement strand
AGCCGACAATCTAAATTATTTGAATAATAACATATTTACTTATAGACAAGGACGAACCGGTAACTAGACGAAAGCAAACGATGTATATACACAAAGAAAATTATAACAGATTATTTACAAAAGGCAAAACAACTTTATAACGTTCCAGAAATGGTTCTCTAGAGCAATTCCATTAGCAAGAACTAGTAAGAGAGAGAGAGAGAGACAGATAAAGTCTGTCTGTCCTATCGCAGTTACACATACATCGCACAAGCACATTCTGATCTCGACTGGCTTTCTTATGAACACTCCCGTACTTTGTTTCAAAGGTTCTTTATTGATCCTCATAGTGCGTGTATCCTCATATGTATAAGGATCCATCCATAGCTTTCTTGATAATTCCTTGGCGATGTAGTATTTTTCTTCAAATTTGTCGCCAAGAGTGATAAAATCGACATTTTGGTTACTCTAATCCCATCATTTATGGTTTCTATAATCTTATTTTTATAGTTAATGCTGGGAAGCGAACACTTTGCATGCAAACTCAAATTTCCCACAGAAGGAGATTATTGCTACCGTAGAAAATATTATACGGGGTGTGTTTTAAATAATTTTAATAAACAGCTAATTGTACACACTTACTGGCCGATTCATCAAATTAAATAATTTTCTAAATGTACAATTCTTGATTTTTATAGAGGTTTTTGTTAAAATTTACGTTAGGCTAATAAAAAGTGTTCTTTCTTTTTAGAAATGTTTACTTTTGAATATTTAATCCACCGAAATAATAAAATTAATTATGAGAATATTGTGAGAAAAAATTCAAATATGGTTTATTCGTAATATATTCAAATTATTTAAATTTAAATTTACATTTAAAAAGCTTAAATCTTACCTTTGGTGGTGCTTTTTCTTCTATAACCTCCAATGCTTTCAATATAAATTCTGAGAAGACAACGTATTGAAAAAAATTATAGCATAAAATTTGCAGAAGAAAAAGTTCAAGAATATTTTACACTGCTTTAGCATAATAATAATTTTAGAAAAGATAAAATAGTTTGAAAAAACATGAGTAATTGATACAATTTAATTTTAAATGTAATGTTTGTAAATAAGGAATTTAAGAAAATAATGTTTCATCTTCAATCTGTACTTCAGGAAAAACTGAGTAAAGAATGTAACTGATGTAACTGAGTAACTGATGTAAAACTATAAAGATGTTCGTTTCCCAAAAACTGTCATTTAAATTAAATACAAAATACAGAAGGTGGTTTGTAAATTATGGAAACGATTTTGACAGTAAATTTTTATCTATAAATGCTATTTTTTTGGTGCGATTTGCTTCTATCACATAGCCATAGTTCTACAAAAACTCTAGCTCGAACTTTCAGTGAAAGAAAAAAGTTTTCTTACTACTGTCACGCCAGGTCTTACTCTGTTCCTCTTGAACCGTTTTCCAAAGTCCGTTCAGTGCTCTTAGATGGCGTTTTCCTAAGGCTCGTTTTATAAACACAAAGCATAAAAGTTCATTGGAGAAGCATAAGGAGATTTTACAGGTATTTCATCAAGTGGGATATAATTTACTCTGTTTGTGTGTGTGTGTGTGATTTTTTCTTTATACTAAATAATTGGCAGTTGACTTAGACGATTTATCCATGTAAAGCTCACTTTTATCATTGTCCTTTCTATATAAGACATGAATTTCTTCTTCAAAAATTGGTTCTAAAATATTCTGCTGATAGAGTAGAGGGAATTAATTTTGGCTTTACTAGAGACTTTTTTGATGTTTTATGTCGTTGTAACAAAATCCTGCAACTACCATGAATCCTTTTGGAACCTTTCTGTATACCGACGAGGCCATTTCGTATGGTCATTCCTATCAGTTCAGCAACAGAAATTTGGTATTTTGTTACAGTCACTTAGATATACCCATGCTTCATGGAGTGTTTCCACAAATTTCCATTTTTTAGCATCTAGGTGTTTTTCATAAAATTTTTTGCACTTTGTTTTTCTTTCAGCAATATGTTTTGGCAAAAGCAGATGAACTTTAGGCTTAAGCATCTTTTTTAACTTTAAATTTTAATGAGTTATTTTACTTACAGTGACGAGAAACATTCCTAGTTTCTGTGCAATGAATCTTTTAGTTGGCGGATATCTTTTAGGATCAGAGAGTTAACTTTCTTGATAGTTGCATGTGTTGTAACAATCTTAGTATGATGCTTCATGGTCATATTTTCATTTCTACTTTGAGCTAGACTTTTTTTCCTTTCAGATTTTAACGTATTAGAATCACTTTTTTTTTTAAATGTGATAACTGAGATTTTTGCACTTTTTTATAATTTATTGATGCGAATAGTTCTCCTCTGAAAGCGAAATTAAACACCTTCGAGCCTTCTGCTAATTTTAGCAGCCATTTTCAAAATAAATCTTTTATTTTACAATCCAATCAAAAGAAAACATTAGCAGACGATTATTCTGAAATTGCTAAGATTTTATCTCAAAATCTAAACAAGAAAAAAAATTATAATATCGTTTCTACAAAGTGCGTACGACCTTTTGTATACCTTGTTTTTAAAATTGTTATGTTTTTCTAATTATAAATATATAAAATAAATGATATTTTTTCTGAAAAAAACTTACTTATAAAAACAGATTAGTGAAATTAATATGCATATTTTAACCAACTAGAGTTAAAATTTGTGAAGTAAGAGAAATAAGAAAAAGTATTTAAATTCATTCGTTTTTAGTTTTCAGCACTAAAAGTGAAAAAATTTATTTTAATGGATTGTCCAGTGGTAGAGGGATTGATTCATAACGCTTTTACATGGGTTCCATACATTCAAACGATTTTTTTTTTATTAGGAACAGTCTGTCCTGACCAATCAGAAGCTCCCCTTTACATTTTAGCTTTTGCTTACTAAAGGTTTTCCATATTTTACTCGGCTTTCTTAGCTGCTCTCTGATTGTCCAGGTTAAACGCCATCCACCACCTTATCCATAAATGTTAGTTTACTTTCGGTGTTTATCACTAATTGTAAAAGTGTTTTGAGCACTCAAACAATTTTAATTATATTTCCTTTAAAGTAATTCATTACATTTATATCTTATATTTTAATGTATTTTTAAATACCAATGGACAAATGTTAATATCATCAAAGTCACACACACACACTCAAAATTGCAAGGAATTCTCTCCGACGAGAATTTAATGAAATAATTTATGAATCAATGCCGAAGTAGATTAGATTAATGCGGATACTAATGTATCAGAATGATCATACTATATTTGTGAATCATTATTTAATGATTTAGAACCAATACTTGGAAACCATTATAGAGGTCAGAATATATATACATTTAAAATTTAATACTCATTTCGAAGCACGTAATTGTAAATGATTTAAACGAGTTTAGGAAAATTGCAAAAAAATGTTAAATATAATTTTGTAAAATATTTTAGATTTATTTAAAAAAGAATTTTTAAATATAATAGTATAATCTTCTCTCTCTCTCTCTCTCTCTCTCTCTCTCTATATATATATATATAACTCTAATGTCACTAAAGTTATGGTAGTTTGCAAAGACTTATTAATTTTTTTATTTCAATTCTTTTCATACTTTGGTTAAGTGCTACAATTCAGCCATTCTGAATTTGGCAATAACTTATTTATTGTACTCAGATTTCGCGTGGATTTTGCATTTGTGAGTGCAATTTTTAGGTAAATTACCTTTATCTTGTAATGGATTTAGACATTCTATCCATTATTTTCAATAGAATTTTGCTCAGTATTATTAATATAAAGAAGGATGGTTGGCTGGCCCCAAAACATGTTCAACCCCACTTTTATTAAATTATTTTACACATAAGCTGTCCTAAGTCAGCAATGCTTATAATACTGCAGCATCTATTTTTTAAAATTTTAATTTCTCATATATCCTTCTATATATAGTTTTCTTGCAATCTCAGTATTTTTCGGTTTTGATTGATAAATGTTCATCTCTCATTTGTAGAGAATTTAGACTATGTATATATTTATATACATATATACACATATATATAATTTCATCTACCAAATTAAACTTTGACGTCTTAAACCTTAACATTAATTTTGTATAGTTTTAAGTCTTATTGATGAATTAATTTTTAAACAGAAAATATAATTGTTTTGAAAGAGAGGAAAGCATAAAGTTTTAAGACCTTATATTTTTGTGTCTAAAATTTTTATTATATTAGTCACAATTTTTTCCTTTTTTGATTAGGTCAATGAAATTCATTATTAAAATTTTTAGCAATGTTTACACCACTAAGCAAATTTTTTTAATTAAGCATGACTAATAAGATACAAAAAATAGACTTCGAATACTTTTTCTGTCAGTCATTGCATTTTGATTGTATCTTATTAATTTTTTTCATAAGATATGTTATATTTTAGATAAAATCTCAGGTTTGGAGTTTCTAATTTCTGCATTTCTTTTTAGAGCGATTCCTTCTACTATTTTCCACATCAATGTTTAAAATTTTTTAGAGGAGGGAGTTTAAATTTTTAAATGCTCGCTGTGAAATCAGTGTTAACTCCAGATTGAACTATACGCGCATTCAAAACAAATAATGTAACTAAATATCTTTCTAAAAATATGAATCATTTATCCAAAATTTTCTTTACTCGTCTGTTGCAACTTTACATCTTTAAATACTTTGCTGTTTAACATTACCCGCCCATCCGGTATAGTGGTTAATGACGCTGACTGCTGTACCGTACGTAGGTTCTGGGTTTGAAACCTGTAGATGGCATGGATGTTTATAAATGTAGAGTGCTTTTGTGGGGCATGGGGGTACTCTAAACAGCCATCGAGTTGCCAGTCCTCTCGTGAGGTTGGTGGAACGGGAAGAGAGGTGGGATGCGCCTGACTATCTCCAGGGTGCTCTTCCTAAAAATTGGAGAGGAGCCGAACCAAATTGTACTGTCACCTGCATGATAATATAAGATACAGCATTTGTGTAAATTAGGATGAACTTCGTGGGCCTTGACATAACACTGTCAGACAGGCGGCATTAGAAACAACATTCAGGAAAAATTATATCGAGTTCTACTAAATTTTTGATTAAGTAAAATTATTTTTGCTGATTTTTTTCTTAATCATAGAAAAGTTTAAGATTACAAACATATTCTGTGAGGATCTTTATTTGCTATTATGCAAAAAGATTTGAGTAATAATTTGAATGCCAGAAAGCAAAGAGTTTTTCATTGCCTAATTACAGATTAAAAATGAATTGAAGCTAAAAAATTACACCTCTAGCATGCAAATTAATACAATTGTAATATCTTTCAATAATTCGTGTCAAAAAAACCTCCTAGAAATCTATCTTTTCTAAAAGTAACAAAAACCCAGCGCTAAAAACAAAAAAACTCAAGAAATTATCTCTTTTCGTAGAGCAAAACAAAGCCAGGTGCGTTAAGATAAAGCAAAGGAATTCTCCTTTTTTTACACACAATTCAGTCCAGAATCTTCGCTCTCCAAAACGAAAGGACTATTTTTTTTTCTGTACACCTCGTTCGAAGGTCAACTACCTTTTCCTCCGAAAAAAGCAGCCACCCCCGCAGGTGTGGAGAACGGGGCCAACAGCAATCAAAAATCTACCTCCAACGGTAGCCATAATCTGTAACAATCCTAAAAATATTATTTTAGAAATAAATTTCTTAAAAAGGAAAGGATTAAAAAAAAAACCCAGAGTTTTCTTAAGAGTTGACAGTAACACGATCAATACACAGCATGACAAAATCTTATGTTTCGATTCTATATAATTCTTATTGTTGATATGAATTGTTTTCAAAATAAAGCATAAACTGCATTAACCCGCGATCACTCGCGCGGGTTGTTCTGTACACCCCAGCAACAAGAAAATCTTCCCAGGATTCTAAAAAGAATGCGCAGAACCACGATCTTTTCTGTAGCTGCTTATTTTAGGTCATTAAACCTTCAGGCCTGATGCAATCCCTCTTTCTCGAACGATTGGAATGTAATAACCTTCAAAAGTTTATCTGGGGGGCTGAGAACTCCCGCGAAAAGTTAAGTATTTGTATACAGTCTGCTCTGAATGTTTGGAAAATGATTAAAATATTATTTTTCTACTTTCTACTATCATTATCTCATTAATTATAAAGTACATTTATTACTGGTATATACGTTTTATACTGGTTTATGAAAAAAAAATAAAAAAATTAAAATTAAAATTTAAAATGAAAATTTTGTATGTTTAACTTAAATTAATGTTAGTTCATTTGTTTGCAATAAATTTAATAATTTTATTTGTATAATACATAAAACATCTTGTACTTTATAAATATGTATCATAATGACTTAATTTTATTTTCATAATTAAATACACATGCTAAAAGTTTGGGTGTTCTCTACACCCCGCGAGTAACGACGGTAGCAAAAACAGGCGCGAGTGACGGCGGGTTAAGCAATATTCTTTAGAAGATCTCCCATTCACTAAAAGGTTAGAGAATTTTTTCTTCAATTCTCTGGCAAATGTTTATAACACATGTGAACCATTTATTGAAATTAAATAAACCTGTAGTCAGGGAGATCATAGAAGGTTCTATTAACTTAGAGAATCTTATCAGATTTTTCTATGATCTTTCAATCTAAGAAATTTTGTAGAGAGTTTAAGCTATTCATTGTGTTTAGTCTATTCTTTTTCATATAAGATTATGAAAATTATTATTTTTTTTAAAAAAATAATTATTGGTGGGTAGTTGACTGAATTTTTATTATCGACACCCGATGTTGAAGAGTATTTTAATTTTAAACCATTTCAAGGGTGATAACTTTCATTTTTAGTCAAAATCATAGTTTTGAGTTATATAATACATGCACCAAGTATATGTTATGAAAGATGTTCTCAATTCACTTCAATGTACGGTTGCACCCCTTGACCTGTTTCGCAGAAGAGAATCGTTAAAGAGAAGTTTACTTAATAGACAAAAAGTATGCAACATTCACAAATTAAACATACCATTGCAAAACATTTTCTCTGCCGCTCGTCCACGAGCCAAAGAGATAATCAGAAGCGTCGACAGCAAGATGGATAGGATAATTCTCATATTGGACGTGTATCCTTAGTCTGAGAAAGGAAAGACTAAGAGCAGAGAAGATATATATCTCACCTTATATACACATTAAGTTAAATAACTTTACATCACAGGTTCTAATTAAAATCAAATTAATATCGAGTAAAAACTATTCTCTGAGTAATAAATTGCACCATGTGTAGAAAACATATAAATGAAATATGCAATACACATTTGCTTTTGTGAAATAATTATTTGGATTATTTCTTCATTTAACGAAATAGTATTATGTGCAGTTAGAATATATTGCAAAACAATATAGCAATGGATATATTTCAATCAATGATTCTAATTTTATCGTTTGTAATATCTGAGTTTCGACACATTTCTTTGAATTTAATTGAAATGATTGCTAATTGTTTTGAAAAGTTAATTTTTTTGAAAATGAAATGGTGTGTATTGGTCTTTCTCCACATTCGGAATAATACAATCATTAAAATTATCTTCGTTCCATTCACGTGATCATTTAATTACAGACAAGACAATTAAGCCGTTTTCATTTTTGTATTATTTGGAAGAACTTTTTTACAAATTTTGCTTATTAGTTTGTTTTTTATTAATGTCGCACTTAGGAATTAAGGAAGAGTTGTACGAGTAATTCCCCGTCTACATAAAGCTAGTCGCAATGCGATTTCTTGCATTTTACGAAAACCAAACAGTTATGGACCCAAACAAAAGTAAGGCGACCAAAAAGTTCAATCTTCAAGATGAAAGAATAATTTTCTAGAACAGTGCTTCTCAAAGTTTCAATATTCGCGACCCAATATTCAATCATAATTTTAGTCACCCTCCCCCCCTCAAATAATAACAATGTTTTGAATTCAATAATATTATACTTAGATGATAAAACTACGATACGACTTTAATCTCTTAAATGCCACCGGAGTATATAAACGTTTGTGTAATCCAAAGCGTCAATTTCCGGGACGTATACATATGTCTTTCCGAAGTACGACTTTTTCTGTGCACTGCTTTCCATAAAATTATCCCGAAGGCATTGGCATGCAATAAAAGGACCTTGTCAATGTTTGAGAAGAATTTACTCATTTCAGATTATTTGCTTCTTTAGTCCTCCACCCCCACTCAATACATCACACACGCACGCCTACGTTGGAAACGGTTCACATTGGGAAGCGAATCGAATAACTTTTAATCGGCAGTTAAGGGATTTTTTATTATAAACCGTACAAAATTTATCAAGTGTTATATTTTGTATGTGATTTTATATTTGACAGTCCCATGGGGTCAATGGTAATTTTTAAACTTGTTCTTTACTTAGTACTGTTAAATTAATTATAAAAAACATTGTGTAGCACTGATACATTTATAAGTATAATATATAAGTGTAAATTTGTATTTTATTTTTTTATTATATCAGTATGTATTTTGTTTATTTACTTTCAGTGAATTAATTATTTTTTTAAATAATCTTTTGTTTTCGACTTTTCAATATGTTCGCGCCCCCCTTGAAGAGTTGCCACGCCTCTCAAGGGGGGTGTGAGCCCCACAGTTTGAGAAACACTGTTCTAGAAGCTTAAAAGAAGGTGCAACCAATTCAAAGGTCAAAACACGAGAATAACTAATATATGTCTGCAAGCAAACTGCGCACAACAGCTTTAAAAGGTCCAAATCAGTGATTCTCAAAATCTATATCGATCCCGAGGGGTCCATGTCTGCTAAAAAATAATTTGGGGGTCCATGAGGTGGAAATGGGGATCTACGATACTGGTGCTAATTAAAATAGATGCTCACTCTAATTTTAAAAGAAAATTCAATCAAACGAAAGCCAGATTTTACTTGTTTACTAAATTTGATGAGGTTAATTTACAGTTACAAGGTGACAGTCTAAACCAGTTCTTCTCAAAGTTTCAATATTTTCGAACCAATATTCTATCAAAATTTTCATCGCGCCCCCCTGCATACAATAACAGTGTATTTAAATCAATAATATTATACTTTGACACAAAAGCAGGAATACGACTTTAACCTCTTAAGTGTCACCAGCGTATATAAACGTCTCACTCAGCCGAAATATTAATTAGTCCGGACGCATATATACGTATTTACGAAGTACAACCTTTACCAAATTAGGCAATGGGTTCATAAGATCACATTGATATAACTACAACAACAAATGCCATATAGAAAGAGCAACTGATCGGAATAGGCAGTAAAGGAGATCTCAAAGTAAAGTTTAGCACCAAATTTGGTTTTAGGAAGACACACACATAACTGTTATTTATCCCGATTTATGGAGTACTGTGAGAAAGATTTTAAACGCTTTTCCTAGTGAGAAGGAGTTTCAGCGTGGTTCCCGAACTCCAAAATAAAAAAAAAAGAAAGAATTAAAGTAAAAGACTGGTCACTACTAACCTAGGAGCTTTAGGGTTAAACCTGACAAGACTTATGACTAATAGGAAAATTTGTTTTTGTGTGAAGCTCCAGATTAATCCTTCCCTTTTTAAAAACTTGTTCGTTGATTAGTTATTTAATGTGTGGATTATTTTAATTTAATTAACATGTGTTTCTTAAATTTTAAACACTATACTTTACATTAGAGAAAGAAATTTAAATTTTTAAAGTAAATTTTTCTATACCTGGTACTAAAAGAATTTAAAATGATGAATTTTCAAAATTTTTCAAGAAATACAAATATTTACAACAAATTCACAGAAATTTTTGAAAGCATTTCTGGTGGAAACAAGTTGGTGAAAACTCTGAGGCCAATTTATATTAAGTCCCTTGAAAGCCAGTCTTAGGATTAACAAAAGCGTATATTATTTTGCTATATTGGCGATTCCTGAGCATATAGTGGAGACAATATTTTTAAATTGTCTCCACTATATGCTCAGGGATCGCAAATATAGCAAAATAATATGCGTTTTTGTTATTATGTCTCCCTAAAGATCGAAATCAATTAGACTGAGTTGGATTGTACAATCAAGAGAAGTGATTAAATATGTGAATCATCCAAAAAAGCGGGTCAGAACTATCCTATTACACCTTAGAGCCATGTTGCACACGCGCACGATTAGTAGTCTGATATTCGTATGTGTAAAAAAATGTTGTAGTTGTGAAGAAAGTGAGCAATGTTTCGATATTGTTTAAACTAGCAAATTTGTTATTCACTTTGTCTTTCATATCACACAGTAAGACCCCTCTTAACACTGTTTTGTTTAGCGCTGTTTCGGTTTAACGCTCCTTTATTTGAATTGTGAGATTCTCTGAAATAGCACGCAGCGTTAGGCTTCCCAGTATCCGAAGCAGTTAATCTGTGTTTCTTCTTTCCGGCGGTATTATACCAAAGTATTTTTATCGTTCCAAACATTTGTTGACGTTATTGTAAGTATAAATTTATATAATATAACGATTGCTATAGTGACAAATATTATGATTTTTAGTTTTCATCATGGGTGATAATGAAAAAAAACACGAAAATAAAGCATAAAAAAACATTTTACTAGAAACTAAAATGCAAGTGATAAGAAGACTTAATACTGGTGAACGTCAATCTCAAATTGGTGCTGCATTGAATTTGCAACTTCAACAATAAGGACCATTCTTAAGAATAAAGAAAAAATACTGTCATCGGTAACTGTAACTACGATAAGCTCTGCAACTAGAATTACCCGTTCTAGAAATAATACAACAGAGGAATTGGAAAAACGACTTTCTATATGGATTGCCGACGAAATTGAACGCAAAATGCCATTAAGCCAATCTACGTTCTTGATAAAATGGTAGAAGATTGGAAATGCAGAAGAGACTGAATGATCTGAAATGCAAACATACTGACTTAAAATTTTATTTATTTTTATATGCATATTCATTTTTTATGTTTCTAAATTTGTAGGAAATAAATTTTTGTTTTGTTGTTATAAAAAACACAATTGATAAAATTAATGGTAAAATACTTGACCAATTTTCTACCCATCTTCCCCTAACCCCATTATTTACATGATGGGATAACCTCGTTTAACGCTGTTTCATATTACGCTCTACTTTGATGGAACGCATACCCCACGTTAAGCGGGGTCTTACTGTACTTAAATGTTCAAAATATTTTTCAGTTTCATTATACATATATTCGTAAATAACAACCCATTATAATGAATACGAATAAGATAATAATAAATAAGATTTAAGATCACATTTCAAAAATTTCGAATACCACAGACTGAATAGAGATATTTAATCTTTTTTGTGATTTAAATAAATAAGATGTTCTTTCACTTTTATGTGCTCCTTTATATATATACTGTGCTGTAATTCATAAGTTACAAATTATTTTTTGTGATATTTACATTCTCTCATAAAACTGGCAAATAAAACAAAGAAACACCTGTGTTTTCTTTCTTTTTTTCTAAAATTTCTACTACTGGTATTAAAACCGGTATCCCGGTATTAAGGTATCCGACTACGTTCGGAACCGTGATTTTGCAAAAGCGAATAAATGGATAATTTTCACTTAGGTTAGAATACCTGTATACAATTGTTTTAAGGACATTTTGACAAAAAAAGTTATTTAAATACAATATTTTGGCAAAACATTAACTTAGAATAACCTTTTTTCCAAATGTTCTCCTTTTGGGAAAAATGTTTTCATTATAATAATATTTTGCCTGTATGTAGCTCAGACCCCTTTACAGAGGCTCAACTATGATTTTTGAAAAATTCACATTATTTTCAGTTACAACCCATTGAAATAATTATCGGCCTTTTTTTCCTTAAAATTGCTCCCCTCTGTTGTCGTAAAATATGGATAAACCCACTTCTAAGTTATATATTTCAAAAATTCTAGTTGATCCTCTGTAAAGACGCCTGAGCTGTATACAGGAAAAATATTATTATTATAATAGAAGCATTTCTTACAAAAGGAGAACATTTTGAAAAAAAATTATTCTAAGTTAATATTTTGCCAAAATATTGTATTTAAATAATTGTTTTTGTCAAAATGTCCATAAAGCAATTGTATACATGTATTCTAATCTAAGTGACACTAAATATCATGAAAAATTTCCATTTATGCGCTCTTTTAAAATCATGGTTCCGAACGTAGTCGGATACCTTAAGATCTAAAAAATACCGAATACCAGTATTACTATTGGTCCGATATTGCAATCGCTAATGAGGTGTTATGGACAACTAAGTGGAATTCTGTCCTATTCTCAGACAAGAAAAATTTAACCTAGTTTGTCCTCATGGCTATCAATACTATTGGCATAATATCAAAGAATTCTCGAAATTTCGTAGTGGGGTTAACTGTTACTTTTGGAGGAAGAGCTACCATATTTATTCGAATCTCTAAATTTTTTTCGAACCGAAAGCATTTTTTCCCAACGTTGATGATACTAAAAATTCGGTGTGGCTTAGAATCACAGGCGGAAAACTTTGTTAGATGGGATAAGTTGAGCATGATACTGACAATTACAGGCTTATGTATGCAATTAAAAGTTTTTAGGGCAGGTGATGTATAATAATCATTCTCTTCTTATTAGTTCCCATTTTAATCTTTTTTTAAAATTTTTGTAAATATCGGATATTTTTTGAGAAACTAGTTATACCACTATTTTTAATTTTTTCACAAAAACGTACGGAGAATTTAGAATGCGGCTTAGAATCGATTACGCTCTAGATTCGAAGAAGCACGGTAGTTTTATGTGTTTAAATGGTAGTGTAGTGTCGTGATCCCTTTAAATTACTTGATTACATGGTGGCATGAGGTATCACACAGCTATTAGCCCAAAAGGCATTTTATTCCATATTAATTAAACATAACATTAAATTCAAAAGCAAACATAGGCTTTTCACAGACTTTCGCTGGAGAAAATATCTAGTCTTGTGTAAAGTTAAAAGTTCATGAAATGATCGGCTTCTGGGTGCGACTGTTCCTGCAAACCCTTTTCGCTCGTATCATTTAAAGTCCGATGCTTCGCAAACTCCGGCACTTTACTTTTCAAAAGTCCTCGATGATAAACTCCCTTGAGGTGCGGCCGCCCCCGTAACCTCTATCGAGTGTCTTCGAAGACAAAAAAATGAAGTGGAAGGTAACGCAGAAAAATTGAAGGAGATCGAGAAAGTCCTGTCAACTCTGCGAGTCGACCCTTTAAACACCCTGAGTCAGTCCCTTTCATGCCCCAATTATCTCTGATTGGTGACCGTAGCAGATCTGCATATGGCTCTAGAAGATAGGCTTTCGCGTCTGAAACTAACTTCGGCGCCGTACCTAGATTACCATCTAGAGGGCAATAAGTAGCCCTGACTTTTTAACACTTTCTTTTTTATTCAAATAGATTAAGATCCACATGTTGGAAGCGACCCAACAAAAAATATTGTTTACAGAAAAGTTTTTTTCTTATGGTTCGCTGAGATTAAAATTATCTGTGTGTCGGAGAAAGAAAAGGTGTAGCGATATCAAAGCCGTTTTCAGAATTGTCTCACATCTGTTATCCCCCAGGCTTGAGATAAAATATCCTGTGTTTTTTGGAAGAAACAGTGTTCCATCTGAACATTCCGGTCACTCAGTACTACAAACTTGACAAGTATAGTCGAGGAGTGTTCTACGAATGAGCCGACGTCACATAGGCAGAAAGATTATTATCAATATTATATTCAAGTTTCGGATTTGGATCTTCTTCCTTATGAGTCACCGTTAGGTGGAGAAGACTGCATTTTTGAATAAGACGGTGCATCTGTTCACATAGAAAATGTGGTGAAAATTTGGTTCTTTTCGTCAGATATCCGAGTTTTGCCTCTACCAGCTGAATCCTATGATACTTTGCACAAAATGTAGAAAATATCTTGGTAATCTTCGCTGGAAAACATGTGCGGAGGCGAAAAGCTGTACAATAAATCCTTGAGCTTAAGAATGTACTGAATCCCGTAAATACCGTTAGTGTAGTAGAACTTCCCATTTAAGCGTTCGTAGATAGATTTTTAATAGTTTCTAAGATGACCGAACGTTTTCATGCATTAAAATACCATCAAAACATTGTGTTTCTATTTGTAAAGCGCCCGTTTTTAATTTAGTGCTCAGCTCAAATACATCAACTGAAGTCGATATCAATCTATAGTGATAGTCTCATTTGGTTTGAGCAACTCAAATTAAATTACTCCCTGCTGATCCCACCAAATGCAGAGGAGAAGCTTCGAATTATGGATATTCGGTTTTACAGAAGATGCGGATGCCTGGCCCAGCTTGCCATACGATCTTCTACGCTTTGGATTATCGTACTTTGTTACTGTACTTTGAATTATCGTAATTACTGTACCCTTTTCCTCTTTTCCATTTCTGACGGCACTCAATGTTCTTTCTTCTGAATCATTCTTAATGCTTTCAAACGTTTCGAAACTGTTGACCCGTCTACTGAAAATTCCGGGGTATAACGCTCACCTATACTTCCAACCTGCAAATTTTAATTTTTCAATTCCTACACTATTAGCTCAGACTCTATATATTTCTTTATCTTGTTCAAATTTTCAATCGTTAATAAAATACATTTTCAAGCGCTCGATTGTGCTGAAATTTTATATACATGATTATTTTAGATGACAATACAGTAATTTAATAATAATTAATAAAAATTATTTGAGTAAAACTAATTATTCAAAGAATTACAAAAACATCCACGTTGGCATCATGTTTGGCGACTTAGCGACCATTTTGGCGACTTGTATCAAAACTTGAAAAGGTTTTTTCTCACATTTTAAAGGTCTCATTTGAGCTAAAATTTGTTATACACTATTGTTTTACACTTTTGTTATACACTATTGTTTGTTTTATACGGTAATTTAATTATAATTAATTAACATTAATTGACTGAAACTAATTATCAAAAGAATTACAGATACAGCCACGTTGGTTTCACTTTTAGCGACTTAGGTCAAAACTTTAAAAGATTTTCTTCTCACGTTTTAAAGCATTCAGTTGAACTGAAATTTTATGTACACGATTGTTTAGGATGACAATACGATACTTTAATAATAATTAATAAAAATTCATTACCACTTAATGTTGTGATTCTGCCCTATGTATTTCTACTATATGTCCTACATATTTATATTAATTGTAACTATTTAATAAAAAGTAGCTAAAATAAAATTTTTCTTTGTTGATCTAAGTAGGAATTCACTTACAGTTTTTTTTTTATATATATATTACTTGTTTGTGCATTAACCAGCTTGAAAGTGGGCTTAGCAACAAATACTCAATCCGACGAATTCACATCGGCAATGCTGAACGTCAGCTCGTGACCATAATCATTCGACTACCAAGGCCATAAATGTTATTAAAAATCAAATCAATATTAAACGTAAAGGCTATTTTACTAAGGATAAACAGAAACTTTATATATGAGCCGATAAAAGAAACTAATTACACACTATTTATGAAAATATATTTCTTTTATTCATTGACTTTAATACAATTCATTCAGTTATTGACTACTTTTTTAAAATTTGAACTGCGTTTTGAAGATAAAATATTTAAGCATATTGTATTATATACCGAAGTATTAACGGAGACTAGGAGTTTTGCTAGCTATACTTAGAACGAAAAATGTTTCAGAAAATGATATGATTTTTAAGAACTAGATAGCAATAACAAAATCAATTCCTAAAATAATATAAGATGGTTTATAAAACTTGAATTTAATCAAAAGTGAGTGTTATTGGAGAAATTTCGAGGAATATTTCTCTTTTCAATGCAAACATCAAAACTCTCAATCAAAATTTTTGGAAAAAAGAATGTAATCATACTAAAAAGATATTCCTGGAAAGAAATGTAAGATACTGGTAGAAGCAATTCGCCTAGCCATTTAACCTTTGACTACTTTATATTTTGTAAGCCAACAATGGAAAAAATAAGAAAAACACACACATTGTTGTCGTGTGTTTCATACTGGGATACATACGAAAGACAGATGAACAGAAACATACAATGCAAACACAGAGGAATATAGACTGAGTTACAAGCGATGGCCTCAGCATAGAACAGAAGCGGTGCGCTGCTTTCCATTCGAGACTGCAATCCCTTTTAGGCGAAAGAGAGAGTCCGACTTCTTTTCAAAAGATACATCCATTCCTAATTCGGGATTCAAACCTAAGCTCAAGCTCACTCGATTACAAGCCAAATGTCATAACCAATATACTGGGTGGAGCGGCGCTCACGCACCCCCTCCCCACACACTCGTGACATTGTTTGAACTCGAAATTCGATCGGTGATTATTTCTTTTTATCTTAAGAACATGCAAAATCTTAGTGTGTGTGCTGCGCCTACGTCATAGCGAAGAAACCATTGAAAATACTCTCAAAAATTGCCCAAAAAAATGCCCGGAACATATCCATCTGTAGTAACATTTTTTCGCACATATCACGCAAAAAAGTGGACTATATGTTAATTCATTTACTGTAATAACCCGACATATAAAATGCGGTGTATAATCCGGCTTATATAACGGGCACCCATACTTTAAAGTAGCACTTTTTGAGTTTTAAGTATATTCGCCGTATAACACGCATCTTCTTTTTTTACGAAGGAACCTAAAATGTACGTGTGCAATGCTGTTCTGTTCTGAAGTCATTTATTAGAGGTATTATCCCAGGCTTCTGTTCTGTCATTTCCTTTAGATAAACAGTATTTCGATATATGCAGAAGTCGAATTTTTCTTATGTTTATCTTTTTTTTAACCCGGTATATAACTAACCCTTGTAAATTTCTATCTTATTTTTTGCGTTAAAATACGCGCGTTGTAGGTTGGATTTTAAGGTATAGATTTCATTACGAATTTTAATTATTATTATTATAAAAGATGTCTTATAAACCTGTGCGTGCGTGCTTGTGTGTACTTTTAACAGAGTAACAATGATCTTAATAATACAAATTTGGATTTTTCAAATTTCTTTTTCACAGATGTAAGTATAAAAAATATTTCTTAGACGATTTATAATATTGTTTTCAAAAAATCTTATAACTTAGAATAACTTTTGCGTTTCATACTTTTAAAAACAAACCGAATTATTTTAATCGAAGTCACACCCACTGTGTCCAAACCTTTCGACGAAGTCTGTTGCTAATACTTCAACCTGTATTAATCATCTGATTTTAATGATTAGCCTGTAATCAACCTGTGTTATTTTCATCTGATTTTTGTCACATCTTTTAAAAATTCTTGCTTAAAGATATTCAATGAATATAAATTTCTTCGTGGAAATTATTTATCAATAACAATTATTAGGTAATAGATATTGTAAGAATCAGTCATCAAAGAGAATATTTTGCAATTACAAGAAATAATCAGCATGATGAATATTTTTTTCTGTGTTTCATTTCATTTCTTTGCTTTCATAATTAGTACTTTCAATTAACGATAAGAAATTATTAATAAAAGTGTAGCTAAAAATAGCTTTTCTAATTACCGAATTCGGAGAAGTGTGTACGAGCAATGTTCAAAAATTATTACATTGATTAAAAAAGTTTTCTGAGAGTGGAAAAGAGGCAGGTTATTTATTTTCTAAATTACAGTTTCCCCAAAAGTATTTTTAATTTAATCAGTTTTCTGAGAAAATAACACTGAAATGACGTATGAGAAAGTATTTGCAACAAGTTTTGTAAAAACCTGTTTCGAAACAAATTTATAAGAAAAAGAAGTTCTCAATTATACGAGAAAAGAAATTATTTAAAATATTGTTGGAAATTTATTGTTTTAATTACTCTTCTCACAAAAAAAATTGTCAAGAGACTTAACTCTCAGATAATTACAAGTAAAATAATAATAAAAAAAAATCCCGAATTAGTATTTTTTTTCTCCCTTAATTCTGTATTGGATGGGAAAGCTGCTTGCACTTTTAACTGAACAAGAAAGAAAAGGTGAATGAACTGACAGGTATATTTAAAGCAACTGAGAATAATTTTTGCAAAATAAAAATTATTTTAATTTAGAGTTGAGTTGTTTAAGACGACTTGGTACCCCAAAAATGACCGACCTATCGTTTTTTTTTTATTTTTATTTTTATCTTATTCTTTGTATTATTATCTTTCTATTGATGTATCATTTGTGCAAGTCGGAAAATTAGACGTTGAATAAAACTTCATTTGAAAACAAATTAGGCAATTCGGCCACGCCCCTTTTTAGAAAAAAGAGCTAAAAAAAGCGTTATGATAAAAAAATCTATTTTATAAAGAGAAATAATAACTATAAAAAAAGAATGTGTAATATATAAAGCGGAATATTTCCGAGGCAATACAATAATGTAATTTTTCTTCTTTATGAAATGTGTGCATGTAAAATTTTTGAATTAAGGCATTTTATATTAATAATTTCATAATTTCAGTTTTTATTCCTGATATGTTTTTCATACAAATGTAATACTTCAATATTATATGAAAAAAAAATCTAAACTTTCTGTCGTTACAGAAAAAAAAATTTTTTTGAAAATTTTTTTTTGAATTTTCTTGTGCAAATAATACCTTCTTAAAATTGAACATTTATAAAAATGTATGGGTTGATAAAAAAACGAAAATGCAATTATTTTAAATAAAAATATATAACTAATATTTTAAAGTGGTATTGTAAGTTTATTTAAGTTTATTATAATTTTTTTTTCAGAATTATAAACTTAAATGTGATTTTTCTCAGTTTGTGTTTTTCGAAACATTAGTGCATTCAAAATGCTACTCCTTCCACAACTGTTTACCAATAACTTCCATTTTTTCCTGTGTGTTACATATAAAGCATGTAACAAAATTAGGGATCCATTTTGCTGTAAACTGAATACTTTTTTTTTTTAAAAATTCAAATGTAAGAGATATTGGCTTTTTTGTTAATTTTTAGCATGCATATCAACATTTTATTTTCTTTCTCACAAAAGCATTTAGTTATTGTAAAATCGATCCCTAAATTTGTTTACAACATCCATAAAAATATTACAAAAAAATTTCAGGTCAAAAAAATTAATAATTACAGAAGGAGTAGAATTTTAAAATTTTCCAAATTTTCTTCAAAAAATTTAATTTTTTAAAATTGTGTGAATAATATATGAAAAATTTCATCTTGGATCATTTTCTTGAATAGAAACATTATATAAAATGTTAAAATATATTTTTTAAATACATAAAGAAAGAAAGTAGTTCAAAGGGTACCAAGTCGTCTTAACGATGTCAACCCAGTATTTTTTTTTGTGTGAAAAAAAACATGTTAATCTTACGTTTTAATAATTATTAAAGCTTTTCATGTATATATATATGCTAGAATATTTTGATATTATATGTGTGTGTGTTGGTATGTTATTTTCTAGCAAAATGCTTATAACTATTGTTGTAATAATTACTGTTACAAAAAACAAATGGTTATTTTTTCTATACTTTCTCTACATTGAGTTAAGTTTTAATTTTTCTTATTCTTTTGTGTGCATTTTGTTTCCTACTTTTTCTTTAAGTGTGTTTCATTTAGGGATTTTTATATACATTTTTATACTATCCCAGAATTTATATTTTTTAACATTATATTTTTATATTATTTTGTTTTATTTTACATGTAAGTGGGTTTATTTATTTATTTTTTATTATTATTCCTCTCTTTGAGACATTTATTACTGTTCTCTTTTCTGAGTTTCATTTTATTATATTAGCAATTTTTTCTTCCACGTGTTGTGTTAGGCTTAACTTTTCAACTTGGTTTTTTTTTCCTATTATGTCGAAAGTTTCTGCTGTACGGGGAAGGTGGATCCATAAAACATTGCTAACCCTAATTCACTGGCCTAATTCAGCAACACAGCTTTAGAAATCATAATAGGTATCCAGTTTAGTCCAAAGACTTTTTTGTACTCATTTGTTGTGTCTGGTGAATTCCAATTTCTTCCTGCTTTAGCATTGTAGGTTCTAGTACTTCTTCACTTTTATATTATATATATATATATACATACATATGTAACCCTGATATATATATAAATATGTAACTTATATATATATATATATATATATAACCCTGATCAACGTAACAATATATATATATATATATATATATATTGTTATTGATAAGGGTTCGAGGGTTTTATGTGAATCAAACGCAATTAACAAGACAGTTCTTAAGGGCGATGAGAAATTATTGTTGAGAAAACAATCCTTTAAATACAGGATTCAACAGCAATATTCACAGAATAAATCTCAGAAGCTCTTCACACCTTCAACAGCACTCAAACACAATTATCACAGTGCTTAAAATACACATATGTAAAAAATTATTCACAAGTACAGCCGAGCTAATCAGTTATCACGGTCAAGGCAAGTTTACTATTCGCTAGTTAAAACAATACTAACTAATCACTGGTCGAAACAAGCCTGACTCGTTGCAGTGAGCTTCTCTCTATTTATAGACCCAGCGGAAACTTCGAGAAAGATCCGCTTGCGTCATAGATCGTGAAATTAGTGAATTTCTCTACAAATTTCCAGAAGAATCTAGAGAGTCCCGAACTCGTCAAAATGGTCACCCAATTGGCCCCCAAAAATGATGAAAACTTGGCTCTATCACGAAAATTTCTCCAAGTTCTCGTTGATTCTCTATTATAACTTAAGGGACGGCATTGCATGTGGATATTACAATTTTAACATAAAATAAATATAACATAGAGCAGTGTTTCTCAAACTGAGGGCGCGCCCCCCTGGGGGGCAAGATAACCCTTCAAGGGGGGCGCGATCATATCGAAAATAAAAGGTTAAAAAAAATTAATTTACTGGAATGAAAAAAAAAATACTTTCTGATATAATAAAAAAATACAGATTTACATTGATATGATATATATATATCATCTGGTGAAAAAAGGTCATCAAAAATAAAAGATTCTACTTTGAACGCTCATTAGCTATCTTTGATCCTATAACTAAATAAAAAAAATATTTTGTTTGCTTTGCTGTAATCCTACGATGAGAGATTTTTTTATTACGTTTCTTTTATAACTTAAGATATTACTTTTGCTGGCTTTCGAACTTACTGGTATGGTTACCAGCATCACTTTTTTTTAGGGAAGTTGTAAATTATATAATTCTGTTGCGCTTTTTTTTCACAATGTGAAAGAGTTTTTTGATACATTGATAAGCATATTGAGCACTTTGAAGGATTAATTGGCCAAGATTTATTTTTATAAGTGTACTGAAACATATAATACAAAAATCGTAAATTCTGGGAAAACTGTTTATTTGTTACCAATGACCTTGACAGAGAATCCTCTAATATGACAGTCTTAATGGGAGCTAAAATGAATTGATAACATATCTCCTTTTTTGGGAGTGGCAAACGTTTTTTTAGAATCTTAAGGTACTTGTTTAGACCGAGTTCCCGGCACGACCAATATTTTTCAAAAATATTTCTTGAACATGCTGCATTTTCCCCCTATGAATAACTTAGTGGTTTTAATTGTGATGTTGTGTACGACTGATTATGGTTTATAAATGTAAATGAGCAGAATCTAAAAAAAGAATTGGGCATCTGTGATCTCTCTGAAAGGAAATTGAAGCTGATCAAACAAGGGAAACACTTGCTGAAATAATGCATATTAATCATGTTAGCGAAAGTAAATTTGAGAAAAGCAATAAACATGAAACGAAAGGAAAATTTTCAATAGCTACATTAAGAACTTTATCAAGAAAATATGAAGCCATAACTGTACCGCAAAATGCACTTCACCCTGTCAAAAAGAAACAAGCAAGGAAAAGTTCAACAGGATATTTGTCGATCATCAAAGGATATTAAAATTACAAAAACGTGAATAAAATGTGACAGTTTTGCTTGCAAATAGCTTTCCTGTAATGTTAGCAAAAAGTGTCTGTGATTTGTGTGCTTTATTAAGGTCACGCACATTTGGAACAATTTAGTTCAGTTTCATTGGATATCTTCTCATATTATGAAAGACAAATTGAAAAATCCTTGAAATAGTTAAGTATATTTTCTCTTAGTTAAATTATTCACTGAAATTGTGATTTTTATCTTGTATATTGAAAATAATTATAAAAAAAAA